>OY720448.1:34848944-35008944 GCA_963082715.1 Harpalus rubripes | reverse complement strand
GGTTAGGTTAGGTTAGGTAAGGTTAGGTAAGGTTAGGTTAGGTTAGGTTAGGGTAGGTTACGTTAGGTTAGGCTACGCTAGGCTAGGCTAGGCTAGGTTAGGTGATGTTTGTATGTATGTATGTATGTATGTATGTATGTATGTATGTATGTATGTATGTATGTATGTATGTATGTACGTATGTACGTATGTACGTATGTACGTATGTACGTATGTACGTATGTACGTATGTACGTATGTACGTATGTACGTATATATGTATGTACGTATGTTTCTTTGTTAAATGATACTGTATAGTTACTCCGAGAAGAAATGTTGTATTTGGAATATGTAGTAACATATTCCAAATACATCTCTTTTGTGTCGGTAAATCAGCTGAGATCCATATTCTTTAAATCAGATAAATCGAAGGAAGTCTCTATTTTTTTACTTAGTCCAATTTGTAGAAATCGCATCAACAACAAATGTCTGCTTGAAATGCTATAAAGCTGCTTTTTACAACACTTGTTTAGTCTTTTCTTCAAGAGGATCTTTTATCCCAAGAGTATTTAATTGCCATAAGTCAGTAATAGTAACACCTTTTGAGAACAATGCAAGATCATTCATTGCGGTATTTCTATAGCCAGAAAATTCCTTTTCCTTGCATGTCTATCCTAACAAAGTGTGCATTGCTACAAGACCACATTCTAGATTTCGCTTTGTTCCTGTAAACAATTTCCGAGAAACATCATTTCCTAGCACCAGTTTAATTCTCCCTGACTTCTGTATGTCAGTGATGTCAATATTCATTTCTTGAAGTTCAGTAGACCAACTTTCCTTGTGTACCGAATGAATATTGCTAGAGATATTTTTAGATCCATAACTTCTATTTGGCATGCATACCTTTCATCTAAGATACTTATTTTAATATCAAAACAATCGTGAAGTTGTTCTATTTACTTCACCGAAAGTGAATGAATGATTCTCTCTTTTATTTTTATCGGATACTGTAGCTCTTTAGAAGGATGTAGAACCACAATTATGATTGTAAAGATATATATATATATATATATATATATATATATATATATATATATATATATATATATATATATATATATAACAAAGATAAAATTACTTTATCAACGCATCATTTCCAAACAGGACATAATTTTGATTTCATGTAGAAATTTTAGAAATTGAACAAAATTATAAGAAACTATTATTTTTGGAAATGTTACATATAACGACAGATCCTAATAGTATAAATTCTAGAACTGATATTGAAAATTTAAGTAATTTGTAATTTGTATATATATATATATATATATATATATATATATATATATATATATATATATTAAATTGTTAAAAGTCCTTTAGGTTCCAATTTCTTTATTTATAAATTAACTTATTTGAATTTTCAAGCGAATATCCGCTCATCATCAGCTACATGGAATTTTTTTAAAAGACTTACAATAGATGTTACATTCAGTAGAAGCAAATAAAAAACTTACCAACTACTGATTGTAACATTTTTTGTAAGTCTTTTAAATTTTTTTTATGTAGTTGATGATGGGCGGATATTCGCCCGAAACGTCCAAATAAGTTAATTTATAAATATTTAAATTGGAACCTAAGGACCTTTTAACAATTTAATAACTCTACATAATGGTTCCCGTCCTACAAGCCAAGTAATTTGTGTATAAATATTCTAAAAGAAGAGTTGAATGATATTGATTTTAATATTTTGGTATTTTTGTTTGTTGTTTCACTTCACTAGGTTGGCAAAATATTATCTTTGTTATACCTATCTCCTTCAAAAAATTTATTGTACTGTACTAGATGAATCCAGTCACCAGTTACTCTCTGCTCACCAACATAGTAACAGCTATATTTCAATAGTTCTTGTGTGTTCCGTAATTTTTACTATTCCAATTAAATATTTTGAAATGTATTATTCGACTATAATTTTAAAACAATTAAATTAATTTATCAAATGAGTTTTTCATTTTGTAATTTATGATTTTTTCTGGAATTTTTTTTATACTGGATTGTCTCAACGGTATGTACTAATTTATAGTCTGTATGATAACTTGTTATTTGTTTTTGCTTTATACTTGTATGAGATATTGTAACACAATGTTTTTTGATATTATTTATAGAATCCTCTGAGGATGGTTTTAAAATAAACCGAAACGTTAGCGACATTAGAATGTTAATTTATTCGCTTCTGTCCAAATTCCAAATAATCCACATCGAAATATATATATATAAATATATATATATATATATATATATATATATATATATATATATATATATATATATATATATATATGCAGTGTAAACATTGAAAATCGTGACATGCGTTTAACATGGGAAAACTGTTTTTTTTAAATATCATGTGTTCTGCAATACTATAGTGGGGGTCTTTGATATGACTAGAAAGAATATTTAATTCGGCATCGAAGAGTATCTAAATACTCCTAATTTAATGGCTTATTAGTGAAATATATGCAAAAGCATAATGCAATTTGACAGTTATTACTTATAATTTATTAAAAACAGTAATCATAGAAATGTATTCCGTAGCTGAATTGGTTAGATCGGGGCACCTTATATTTTTTTTCTTTATTTTGTAAATTGTATTATTAATAAAATAAAATAAAATTATTGTAACGTTTTTATTTATTTGGGTAAAGTGTAAATATTATTCAATTAATTATTAATTAAAATAAAAGTTTATTATAACAATAAATAGGTATTAAATATAATTAAAAGATAATACATATAACGAACACTACGATTAAACAAATATTAAACACTTATTAAAACTATGTATATTAAAAAACACTTAAACACTGAGATTATTTATATAAGCAATATATAACTCATTTATTTGTACAACTGTATTTATTTATGTTTTCCACTTGTCGACTATCTGTTTATATCACCAACTGTTTAACACGCAACGCTTATTTATATCAGACTGTCCAATGCCTTCGCTAACGGTGTTTATATACCCCGGCATTTGTAATCGAGAACTTACTAGAACACTATTCTAGATAACAACTCTAACACAATAGGTTACATCAACCGCGTAATTAAGCAGGTTCGGACACGTCTGTTGCGTCATCGCTAAAAATAGACACTCGCTTGTCCCTGCGACAGCGACGGGGACAGTGGCGGCGACGGCGGGCACTGCACATTACACTGCCCCCTCCTTGAGACTGTTTCGTCTCGGAACAGTTCGTGATGACGAAATATGCATGCATTACCCTTGGTGCATTTCGAAGTTTTGAAGAAATGACAGTCGATGGTCCGCTCGACTTCTTCTTGACGTTCGTTAGAGTTAAAGCTGCAAACGAGAATTTCAACGCCGGTAAAACGGAAGAGGATTTCTATCATGTTCCTAACAATCCTCGAATCTAAACCATCTAGACCACAGCCTAACTTCGGTACGGCTAGCTTCAAAATGTCATTCTCAAGCAGACGATCCCTCAAATCGCACAGCGAGTTCCACAGGTTACGATATGACGGCTTTTGATACGAGCGTGGTTTTGTAACCTGGTAATAGATGTACCGCTGATGGCCTGCATTGCTATCCCTCAGGCGCAGCGTTTTCTCAACAGTTGGGCGTTGGTTGTCCAAACGTAATTGTCCCCAGCCAGATTTTCCCCAGGTTTACTGTTGAACACCAAGTTGCATGGTAAGCGCAATTTACGCCCGAATTAGATGTTCGCAGGAGTTTGCCCTGTTGTTTCATGCACGGATGAACGATAAGCCATCAGGAACAGATGGAGATGTCGGTCCCAGTCTCTTTGGTGGTTGCAGACTACCTTCGACAAATATCGGTTGATCGTTCTGTTCATTCGTTCAACCATGCCATCAGACTGCGGACGTGATGCAGTTGTTCTAGTTTTATTAATTCCTAATATCTTACAAACATTTTGGAAAACGGCAGACTCAAAATTTCTTCCCTGGCCGGAGTGGAGTTCACATGGTACTCCGAATCGGCATATACATTCTTTACCTAAAGTTTCAACGACAGTGGTGGCTTCCTGGCTGGGTAATGGATACGCTTCAACCCATTTGGTGAAGTAGTCCATGACAACCACGATATATTTACGTCCTTCGTCACTTTCTGGGAATGGTCCAGCCACAACATAATACGCTCAAATAGACTGCCAACGTTGTATTGACGCATAGGAGCTTTTCGTCGTTTATACGGCCCGTTACTTTCAGCGCAAACAATACATTTCTTGCACCAATCTTTAAGATCTTCCGTGAAGTTAACCCATTAAAACCGCTGGCGCAATCTTTCTATCGTCTTGATGACTCCGAAATGGCCTCCAGATCCGTCATGGATCTCTTTCAACACATCTGCTGCTCTACTCTTATGAATGACTAACTGAGTTCTCTTCTCAGTTCCATCAGCATTTTCTACAACACGCTTTAACAGGAAATCCTCAATAACTATGGAGTCCCATTGCGCCCAGTATGATTTTGCGCTCGGTGAGTGCGGTGCAACATCTTCCCATACTGGTTTGCTCCCCTTTGCTTTCCATTCCAGTATAATTTACAAAAGTTGGGTCTTTTTCTTGGTCTTCGCGTAGTCCATTGGGCTGCCAATTATCGTAGACTACTGTAGTCCTGGCGACGATAGAAAATTTCTCTTCTAGTCGACTACAATGCTTGCAATCATCTTGGCACGGCGTTCTGGACAATGCGCCGGCATTACGGTGGCTGGTACCTGTCCTATGCTCTATGTTGAAATTGTATTCTTGTAGTTTTTCAATCCATCTAGCCACCTGACCTTCAGGATTCTTAAATTGTAGCAACCATTTTAATGCAGCATGGTCAGTTCTAATCAAAAATTTCCTTCCGTACAAATATTTGTAGAAATGTTCCACGGATTTCACGAATGCCAAGAGATCTTTTCTGGTAACACAATAATGCCTCTCTGGTTTTGACAAGGTTTTACTAAAATAGGCAATAACCTTCTTATGCCCGTCTTGTACCTGGGAAAGAACGCCACCAATTCCCACGTTGCTGGCATCTGTGTCTAGTATAAACTCTCCTTCAGGTAAAGGCTAACTCAGGACAGGTGCGCTTGTCCAGCATGTTACAGTTTTTTGAACGCAACTTTGCAGTCCATTTCATAGATAAATCTTCGGCCTTCTTCAGTAAGCCTTATCAGTGGCTTGGCTATGTTGGCAAATCCAGGTACATATCGCCGATAATAGGTACACAAACCAAGAAAACTTCTAAATTTGTGTTTGTCTCTAGGCGTTGGCCAATCTCTCACAGCCTTTATCTTTTCCGGTTCAACTATCTGAAATCACGTGTCCAAGATAATGAACTTCCTTTTGGAACATGTGACACTTCTTGGGGCTGAGCTTCAGGTTAGCCTTCCGCAATCTCTAGAAAATCTCTTCCAAATTCTTCATGTGGTCCTCGAATATTTTACCTACCACAATAATGTCGTCAAGATAGACTAAGCAGGTTTTCCATGATAGCCCAGCCAATACTGTCTCCATAAGTCGTTCAAATGTTGCAGGGGCATTGGAGTGCTCAAATAGCATTACAGTAAATTGTCAGAGTCCGGTACCAATGGTGA
The DNA here is from genome assembly GCA_963082715.1 of Harpalus rubripes. Taxonomy (NCBI): domain Eukaryota; kingdom Metazoa; phylum Arthropoda; class Insecta; order Coleoptera; family Carabidae; genus Harpalus; species Harpalus rubripes. The sequence goes on along the minus strand of OY720448.1, from coordinate 35,003,342 downwards.
AGGCTGTCTTTTCCTTATCTCTTGAATCCAAATCTACTTGCCAATATCCGCTCTTTAGATCTAGAGTAGAGAAAATCTTCGAGCCAGCCAAAGTGTCTAGTGTATCGTCTATTCGAGGGAACCGGGTAGCTACCTTTTTTAGTCACGTTGTTAAGTTGACGGTGATCGACGCAAAATCGTGTAAAGCCATCCTTCTTTTTTACTAACACCACTAATGAAGACCATGGACTGCTTGAATGTTCAATCACACCTTCCTTTTTCATGTCCTGGGTAATTCTTGCCACTTCCTCACGCTTTGCCAATGGTAGTCTTCTTGCTGGTTGGCGGATGGGTCTTGCGTCGCCGGTGTCTATCTTATGGTGAACCACATTTGTTCTCCCGTTGGTCTTTTTGTCAACTTGAAACACATCTTGAAATCTTTCAATTAACTTCTTCGCCTTGGTTCTCTGGTCGGCGGTCAGTTCTTGGAAGGAGGTTGATAATTGGTTAATTAATGTGTCCGGAACTTCCTAAGATATGTTTCCTTTGGCCTTAACAGTTCAAATAATCGAGGATACTGCCAAGCATTCTCCTACAATTACTCCTCTCTTAAGAACAATTGGATAACAATTTACGTTCATTATTCGAACTGGTATTACTTGACTAGCTTTGATCAGTGATTTTCCTACAACAACTCAAGTACCAGCCTTCACATAATCATTCTTGGGCTCAAGCATAGCAATATTGCCCTCACAGAAACTACCATCTAATTGTGCTTGCACGATAGATTTACTTAGTTCTGGAAGGGTAACATCTTCAGCCATTAGTACGCGCACAGTCTTGTCTTCTCGTGGGTTTAAAACAAGTTCTTCTTCATTCACCATCATTACTTCATTCTTCAGGTCAAGTTTGAAACCGTGTTTTTTCATTACGTCTATTGCGAGTATTAATTCATCTTGAACGTCAGCTACCAGCGCACGATGTTTAAAGGATGTATTTCCAATAGTTATGATCATATCTATTTCTCCTAATGTGGTAGCTTGTTCTCCCGTCGCTGTGCGTAATCTCCACTTGGTTGGTTGGAGACGCGTTTTGCCTGTGTTCTTTACTGAATCGGGTGTAGTTATAGTTTTCGTCGCACCCGTATTCAGTAACATTTTGTGGTCTTCTATCAAGAGAGCCGTTCACGTAGATGCTGCTGGCTTGATGATGAAGGGATGCGACATAACTAATGGATTGTAGTGCTACTAGATTACGGGTCGACGATTGTCCCTTCACATCAACCCGACTTAGTTTTCCGACTCCTTTTTTTCTTTTGTCGATTTCATCTTATTTTGCATTTTCCCAACAACTAAGTTTCTTTCAGTGCACCGAAATTTTCCTCCACTATTCCAGAACTTTCCTCCACTATTCTAGAACTTTCCTCTAATTCCCTTTCAAATGATCTAGAACGTTCCATTAATTCTTCTTCCGGTGTTCTGGAATTTTCCGTCTCTTCTCTAGAGCTTCCCACAAATCTCCGCCCCAAACTTCTAGAACCTTCTTCTAATAAAGACTGTGCCTGTAGTTCGTCGCACCTTCTCTTCTGTGGCTTCAGTGTTCCTATTTCTCTCAGCAATATGTTGCGTGACACTTGTTGGCAGCTTCATGATTGAATACGTAAGACATCAATCGTTTTTGGCCAAGCTAAGTGCAGTGCTTGTTGAAATTTACTGTCTCGAACTGCGTAGATAAGTGCTTGCGTGGCCAGGCACTCCAACTCGCTGTCAAGAGCCGCAGGATGTGCGAGATGAATCACACGAGCTACGTCGGCTCCAAACCGCATACCTGATACCAATTGTAACGTTTTTATTTATTTAGTTTAATTTTGTAAAATGATCATCTACTATTTGCCCGACTCTTCTAAGATTTTCTCCCAAGTCTTCTTTTATAAGATTACAAATGTCAGATTCGTCATACGGAACTTCAAGTAAGTAATCTTCAGGACTTTCACCAGCGTCGACTAATGCTTAACGCAGTCTTTCTTGAAGCTCTGATTTCTTTCCTTTTGTTTCCAAATCTCGCTCTTCCAGTTCCGTCCTGAGATTACGTACTTACAGTTCAATTAATTTTAATAGTTTCGTCATTTTATTTATTTTTACTTACACTTAACAGTTTATTAATCCCACACCTGACACCAATTGTAACGTTTTTATTTATTTGGGTGAAGTGTAAATATTAGTCAATTATTTATTAATTAAAATAAAAGTTTATTATAACAATAAATAGATATTAAATATAATTAAAAGATAATAAATATACCGAGCACTACGATTAAACAAATATTAAACACTAATTAAGACTAACAATATTATAAAACACTTAAACACTGAGATTATTTATTTAAGCAATATGTAAATCACTTATTTATTTATACAACTATATTTACTTATGTTTACCACTTGTCGACTATCTGTTTATATCACCAACTGTTTAACACGCAACGCTTATTTATATCTGACTGTCCAATGCCTTCGCTAACGGTGCTTATATACCCCGGCATTTGTATTCGAGAACTTACTAGAACACTATTCTAGATAAAAACTCTAACACAATAGGTTACATCAACCGCGTAATGAAGCAGGTTCGGACACGTCTGTTGCGTCATCGCTAAAAATAGACACTCGCTCGTCCCTGCGACAGCGAAGGGGACAGCGGCGGTGACAGTGGCGGCGATGGCGGGCACTGCACTTTACATTATTGTAACTAAAGCATCTTATAAAATTAATTTAAACAAATAATGAATTATATAAAATACTTGATTTACTAAACAATTTATGTTTTAATTTTGAAATTTTTTAAACAATACATTTTACAAAATAAAATTCATAATAAAAATACGAGGCGGGCAGGATTTGAACTCGTGAATAATTATTACGATGCCTGGATCTAACCAATTCAGCTACAGAATACGTTTCCATGATTACTGTTTTTAATTAATTATAAGTAATAACTGTCAAACTGTATGATACTTTCGCAAATATTTCAACAATAAGCCATTAAATTATAAGTATTTAGATACTCTTCGATTTAGTATTTAAGACTTTTGTATTAAAGGGATTAACATATAAGATTTTGGATAAAATGAATAAACCGAAAGTCATGCTTTACTTGAAGCTCTGAACAGATTTTCGTGAAACATATATTATGATATATTTTAAAAAAATCAAATTTAGTATTTGAGACTTTTATATGAAGGAAAACAACATTATGTTTTGGCTAAAATTGATAAACCGGAAGTATTACTTTTCGTGAAAAATATATTGATATAATCCAAAACTTTCCAAATTTGGTATTTAAAACTTTTATATTAATGAGAACAACATATTTGATCGGAAATAATACTTTACTTAAAGTTATAAACAGATTTTCTAGAAAAAAAATTATTAAAATATGATCCAAAACATCTCAAATTTGTTATATAATATTCATACATTATTTGACACAAAATCAACTGAGAGTGATACTTAAAGTTCATTGCTATTTTAAACATGGAATTGGCGAGAGGTCATGTGCTGGTCACATCAGATTTTTTATTTTATCGTCTAGATGTCCGGCGCTTACTAGGTTATGGCCCATTTGTCCATCGTCCAGTTAACCGTCTCCCAGATGACCATGACCATAAACAGCCCTCGTTCGCCATCACCTAGTTAACTGTGACCGTATTGATCCGTAGGATATAGATCACAAGGCAGTCGATATAGGTATACGATGACCATGCCATTGTATATTATAATATAATTATATATTTTTTCCGTATACATCTATCGAGAAACAGTTTTTACCTAATGCCGTGTTACTACAAAATTAGGAGCTATTCAACAGATTAACATTTGTATTTCCACAATGACCTAATAAGTATTCAATTGTTTATGTTTTGATTAAGAAAATTCGAATTTCGGCATTGGTACATAAGTACCTAACATTACTACTCATGTACCTATGCAGTTGAAAGGTTAATTTGAAATATAATGATGTTAGTGAGTACAAGCGATATATCTTAAATTACCATAATAATTAATTTTTAAATGTGAGACAATATATTATCAAAGCAAAGTTAATAAGATACTTTATTCGTGGAATTGCACGGTACCTTCTGAAAATAAAGATCATATTTGATATATTTCCTTACAAAAATGTTTATGAACTGAAAATAAAAGTCGAGGTAAGTAAAATGACATAAAAGAAATAAAATATTTCCGAATTTAAATTCTCTACAGCAGTTCATTATCCAAACCATCTACAAATATACATGCGAATAACTCGCTGAATGGAGGCTTCTTGATGAAAATCCGACCGGTCACGCAGAAAAACATGAAAGTTAAAAAACTCTTTAAACTGCTGCAGGAACACCAGAATAATTTATATAAATGCTTATCGATGGGAAACGCAGATTTCATTTCATTATATCCCGGCAGAATTACAAGTAAGCTGCGAAGGAGGTTACCAAAGAGGACACGTATTTTCGGAATTGTGGGAGGGGACGTTTCTACCGGACAAGGCAAGGCGGGCCACTGCAGTGCCTCTCAACCAGTCTCCACACAACCTATTTACATCTAATGAAACGTCACGGTGAAGAGAGGCCGAGTAGTTTCGCGGATCGGACAACTACAATTGAACTTAGATTGCGCGATAAAGACTACATACTTGGATTTGTAATTGAACCTATCAATGGAACCACAAAATGTCAACACTAAGAGCGAGAAAATACATCTGAACCAAAGTTATCTTTCTGATTTGTACTGAGTTGTGAAATTTGTTTTATTAAGTACATTTAAATTAATATCAGAAGTACATTTACTATATGAGTATTTGTGTATCGTTTGTCCTAAAATCTATAAATCCATAAATTCATCCAAAAGTTGAAATCTGTCCTTATTTATTTACTCGTAATACGCGGTATATTAAAACAAACTTTATAACATTTATCATTATAAATTTGTGTGAATATATTAAAAATAACTATTTTGTTTGTTAAGTTCTTTATTCTTTCCTCTTACGTAGTAAACAATTTTCAGCTATAATATCCCGAGGACCTTGATAATTACGAAATAATTTTATGACAATTACCGAAAGCGCGTTGCTTGGTAACCGCCCGACGCCGAAGACGTAGGGGTGTTACCTAAAAGCAACGTGCTTGAGGAAGTTGTAATAAAATTATAAGTATTTATCAATGATCGAGGGGTATTCGGCGAGAATTTTTTAAAAAATTTAATTAAATATACAAATAATTTGTATTTATCAGAATTTTTGTAATTATAAAATCACCCAATAAATATCAGTAATAGCTATGAATATGTTCAGCGTGTAGCGTGTAACGATAACAAGATTGACACAACGAGAAGACAAGACACATTCAATTTTATTATACAAACGTTTAATAGTAATAATTTTATTAATTGAATCTTCTTTTTCACTGCCATATACAGTGAAAACGACATTTCAAATAAAAACAATTAATCTTTAATTATTATCTGTCAAAAAGTGTTTGTTACTTAGCAACTTAGCGACGTAAGTGATAATTGTCTTAGGATAATTATCAGTGTAAGTTTGTTTTGATTGGTTACTTTCGCACCAGTGATCAGAATTACATAGGCATTCAATTGAATAATTTTTAACTAAAAAAATTTCATATCAATATACTGGCCTGAATATCGTCAAAGCTGGAGCAAAAAAATGTATTTTTATATCTACAAACGATTTCTGTCAGATTGTGTCCAAATCGGTATGCAGTTTTAGTGTACAGTATATTTCTAATTTGTATACTTGTCTTCTAATATATTTCTAGACATATGAATGTCTTACGTCCGCGCTAATGTAAAGCGTTTTTTTTTTATTCAGGTAACCGGGTTACATATGGTTACCCGCAAGTAAAATTGCGTAACTGCAAAAATATCAGCGTTTTCACAGCTAAAAAAGGACAGCAATAGTACCCTGACACGTAATCGTCCTAAATACCGCGATTACACGTTTGACGTACCCTCAAGTAACTGGTATGCTGAATAAAATGCGATTACCATGTAAACAGAGGTAACCGGTCTGAATAAAAAACGCCTATAATTAGGATGTGTCCCGTGTCACTAAGGCGTCCTGGGACAGTTATATTCTCAGACGTCATTTCTTGACCTATTTATGCTAGCGTAACATTTAGATCACGTTACAAAGTACGCAATGTGTGCGTATAAAGATTGAGAAACTCTGCGGTAAAGAACGAACAACGGAAATGGGATTTTTTTAAGAAATCTAGGAGATGAAAAGATATGAAGGAAAACTAGGTAAGATATCTCATTACGGCGCTGGTAGCGCATTGTGACCCGCGGGCCGCGGGCGGTAAATGAAGGCATCGCGATGCGGGTCATGTGCGCCGAACGCCGCCGCCGCCACCACCCAGCGCTTGTTATTGATCCCGAATCCGCGACTTTATATCAAAATGAAGACGAGAAGACTGCCCACAGGATAGCCCGTACCGCACATACCAAACACGCACTAAATCTGCACCATACCTTATTTTAGAAATATGTACTTCGGCAAGATGAACTCAAATACTAACCACCTTACTTTAAAATATTTAACTTACCATAAAAAAATATCGCTATTATACATTATTATTTTTGGGATTTACTTTCCTAAAAGCTCTAAACAAAAGGGAATACTAAGATAGACGAATAAGTTTTAAATATTCTTAAAACAGAAAAAAATGTTTTTATTCAGATATTTCAGATACTTCTGCCCAGATGCATCACTAACACTTAAAATTTAAACTTGGTTTTATTCAATTAGTCAATTCAATTTTATACTGTAATTCAAAATATTATTCAATAAAAATTAACATCAATTCATTTGGCTAACTTTATAAAACCAAATTTAAATTTAAAGTTTCGGTGATGAACTGGGCATTAGTTATTTCAAGTTTTTATTGAGAATTTAAATTTTAAAAAAAGGTTTTACAAGTTTGATTATTTACTACGTAGTATAAAAATTGAATAACGTTAGGTAATATACTAGAATAATCAAACTTTATAAAATTTTATTTGAATATGGCATGGCAACAAAACTACTTCAGGATAAATCCAAGTTTATTGCAATGCGGCACTCACAGTTTCATATGTGTTTGAGTTCGAGCAATATGTACTCTTATTATGTATATTACTTTGTTGTTTCCCATTGATATATTTTGTTTATTTTTACATAGCCATCTAGAATATTTAAATAAAAATAATTTCTGATATTTTCAATTCTTATTTTTCTCGAATTTTTTCATATGTATTATTGAATATATATATATATATATATATATATATATATATATATATATATATATATATATATATATACACGAAAAAGTAAATTTAATTTGTTAGAGTAAAAATCTATACCAAGTGGATTGACAATACAAATAATTACGTGTTTATTAAATAGTGTATATAGGACTATTCCTTTAAAATGAAAGCTGGAATTTTCAGGGCTGATTTGAAGTAGTTTGTTATATCCCAGATTTTTTCTTTTGATGCTTCTGCTAGTAGATATTTGATGGGACTAGAGGCGTTATTGTGAGAAATATATTTGTTTGTGTACTGACTTCGAATAGGGGTGTACAGTGAGCACTGAAACAGTAAATGTAAAGTATTGTGTTTTTCGAGAAGATTGCATAGGCTACAGATTTCATCTTCTTTAAAATTGTGCAAGAGACCACCTTCGTAAATGGAAAAACACTTGAAGTTGGCTGTGCTGTTTGGTAACTTGGATTATATCGTGAGTGAATTATTCTGTTAGTATCCATTTTCATATAATAATTCACTAGATGCTTATTCATTTTTAGTATATACAAACATCGTTCAAGAGAGAAAAGAATGGCTGTTTACATTTTAGCAAAATAATTATATAGGTTGCTATTTAAAAAATTAAAGTTGATAATCGTATCTTGTAAAACTGACTTTATAAAATATATCTACATCTGCCATCAACGAGTATATTTTAAATAATTATTATGTGAATCATTTTTTCTATTACTTATACTTAAAAGTTAGGGGGCGGCATCTTCCCAGACTTACCCTGTTTAGTCATCAAGGCTTATTACCTATCTACTTTTATTTGTATTAATCTGTTCCCATTCGCAGATTCAGATTTCGATAATGACGACATAATGTACCTACATTGTTGAGGGCGTCAACTTACCTACTCTCAAAGTTGTCGCGGAGAGAATATCACAGAAGCCACCCTGCTTGTAGTGGGCAAAACTAAAATTTCAAGATCAATATTACTCGATGGAGTTCTTTTACAGCAAAGATGTTAGAAGTAAGACATTGATACAAATTTGACTATTAGACATCACTTACGTAAGAAGCTTCTGACCGAAAAATTAAAACTAAGACAAATTTAAAATGTATCGGTTTAAAAGTGTTCTTTCATTTTCGTCTAACACAAAATTAAAGCTTATCAAATATCATATTTCCTCTTATTTGACTATTGTGGTTGTGTATTTATTTGTTTCGTAACTATTATTGTGGTCCGGTATTTCGCTACCGAAAATCGGTCACTTTAATATGTTAAGAGTGAGGAATATATGTTGTACCTATGATGTCAGATTAGTACGAATGTTATTGAAAGAGAGACTGATTATTTTTTGGATGATGTTATTGTTATTCTTTCGGATTTGTGCTAACCCACTAAGTGGGAAATGCGTGATTTTATGTATGTATGTATGTATGTATGTATGTATGTATGTATGTATGTATGTATGTATGTATGTATTTATAAGTTTTTGGTGTGAAAAAATATTAGCATACATCAAATTTTAGATATAAACCGAACTTGCAATAGATTGACAGAGTTAAAACGCTAAACTCGTATTTACGTACATACAGAGAAGCGACCGTGTGTCAGATGAAAATAAAACTGCAACATGAAAATCATATGCCCGGTTTCATGAAAGCATGTTAAATCAATGATTTACTAATTGACTTGTTAACTCTAATCACTGATTAAAGTACTTGTGCATTTCACGAAATTAATTCATTTGTTATCTTGGATTGATTATAATCGACCCGTTAAATTAAGATCTGGGGATTTTTTTTTGATATTTTATCATGTGTCACAATGACAACTTCAAATTAGAAAATTTATATTCGTTTTGATCATCAGGATTTAAAATACCAGAGTATTATAAAATAAATGTAAATACCCCATAATACATATTATAAACATTTCAGATGAGATTTTATAAATATTTTCATAAAGGCGAATGGGTCGTTGTCACCCGTCACGTTGCGACTTTATCGGAAAAGGCAAGGAAACACGTATCACTTTGCACATTCGTTTGAAGGAGTGTGGCACAACCAGTATATCTTAAATCGTGATAGTATCTAAGATTAATCAACAATTGATTTATTACAATAATTTGTGAACCTTGTTGGACAGAGGACTCCAAATGTACACCAATTTTTGATAGAAGGCACAGAACCGTATCTTTATCGAACCAAATACTGCAATTTAAAATATTTTCTCTGGTTTTGAAAATAAAAAGTTAGGTTAAGTGAGGTAATGCAATATTGTATAATTAATTGATGAATATAAATGAGTATAAATTTGAAATGCCGCCATTTAACGGCACTAACTTTTTAGTTGAAAGAGTAAATTTAGTGGTCGCTTAAATTTCTGAAATGGTCTATTATTTACCATTACCATTATATAAAAAAATTGTCAATGAATATTTTATAATGCTTTAATACTTGTATTATAATAATGCAACTTACCTCTACGTTGATAAACTAAATTCACTTTTTATATTTTATATAATAGGTAATTCAATGTGCAATTAATTGACTTGGTCAAAATTAAACCAGCCAAATTTTACTGATTTAGGGCCAGTATTTCCATCTTCGGATAAAGTGCTGGATAACTTATCTGTCGGATAAGTGAACATTATCGCATCAAAAAATGACATTCAATATAATTTACCTCATTTATGCTCTTATTTCGATGCGATATTTTATCATTTATCTGATGGATAGTTTTCCTGAACTTTATCCGGAGATGGAAATATCGGCCCTAAATTAACCGGCGATTTAACATTCCGATTAAACTAATCAACGGTCATGAAACAAAATATCGTATTTAACAAGGCGATTATAATTTAATCATTGATTAAGGTGTTAATCAACTTTCATGAAATCGGGCAATACTTTCGTAATTTCCAGCTTCCTTAATTATTTTAGGTACAATTGAGAGTCGCATCCCGCAGAATAGCATGCGGCATCAGAAGAATTTTAAGGAACTAAATCAATAGCGGCTAGTAAGACGTGTTAAATTATGTAAACGTCAAATTTCATCGTTTCCTATAACATAAAAAAATATTCTCACGCATAGATTTTATAATTTTATGTGAAAAATAAGCTAATTAAAGAAAATGAACATAGTACACACTAAAAAATGCTGTATTAATGTGTACGAGTATAACAAAAATTCAAAACATATTCCATAATTTTTAGAAAAGAAGATAAAATTGCTCGACTGAACATAAGGAAAATAAATTTAAATATATCGAAAAATTTAATCAGATAAATAAATAAACATTTCCTTTGCATTTCACAAAAAAAAATTAACAGGTATGTTGTAATAATACAACTATTGACAGTATTGATAAAAAAATTAGTAGATTCATTGTATTTGTCCCTGTAGATTGCAGTCCAAGTCAGAATTGCCATAAGTTAATTATGCCACAAGTAGTATAGTATAACTAGTGAATAAAAGTTGACGTTTAAATTATTTCATAGATGTGATTTCTTTTCACATTCAGGTATTAGAATTTTTGCAAGTACACATTTGAACACTGAATCAGAATACATTTCATAAGCCACTTGGTAATTATTGGTACTATAAATCTAATAATCACAGTAGGTATAAGAGCAAAACAAAATTTTACATTGACATATTTTTCCAAAATAGATGAATGATTGTGAATGATAAAATGTTTTAAATGCACCCTCGTCTTGTTATTCTGTTCTCTTGTTTATCTTGCAGGTACCGTAGTCACTTATCTATTTTGAGCAATATAATGCTAATGTATTTCTAGGATTTCCTAGGCCAGTATTTGTATGGGTACTTCCAAAATTATCATACCTTAGTGTGAAAAGAAACCGCAACTCTAAAATAATCTAAACGTCAACTTCCATTCGCTAGTCATATCATAATTAAATCTAAATTTACGAATTGTTGCCCTCCAACTATGTTTCTTGATAAATGATTCGACTGAACAAACTTAAAAATTGTGTTGATTTGAACTTTTATCAATCTTATGGATCAAATGCGCTCATTCCAAATGTAAACAAGCCTGACATGTCCTACTGGCCGCCATGACAGGTGCGCTTACAGTGTCGCCAACGGATGCTGCGGGTCCCAATAGATTGAAATAATAGTAGTAGAGCATAAAATTTTGCATCTGAATCAATAAGCAAATTTTTTTTTATTCTTGTAACGGCAGAAATTACGTACTAAAATGTCGAAAATTGCCCCAAAAGTAACGATAACTATGTTAGATTAATTCATAGATTATTAAATTGACAGATTTTAGTTTGTACTGAGTACTGTTTATAAGTGAGATAGTATCGATGCTGTAATCTGTAATCAATGTGTCTTACATTCGTTTGGTACATGTTATGAAAAACAAGTTATTTTAAAATATTTTCTTTTAGATTTTTCTAATGAAGAAATTAATGAAAGGAAATTTTTAGAATATTTTACAATTTTCTATAGTCCATTGCGTACATTTAACCAGCAATAGGTCAGGTATTTTTGATTTTTGGATATGTTATATATTTAGGGGTCCTAATAAAAGGTACAAGTTTTCGACCTTGGTGCCCTTCGGGAAGCGCCGCCAACTTAGAAAAAATGAGTTTTTTTAAATATCTCTTCACCAGTAAGCATTAAAGCAAAAATAGTTATTTTTGAATTTGTTGCATATAATATGTTGTTTTGTACAGTCTTTACCGATGAACAATTAGCTAATTACTAACAACTTGAACTCACATGAAATCCCTATAAAATCCTGATAATCGACTCGTTTCTTAATTTCTCATCAACCACTTCGACACATATTAAATACTTAATATAGTTTATCTTTAACTTTAGAGGGATTTCATTTGAGTTAAATTTTTTAACAATTAGCAAATCGTTCATCAACAAAGATCGTGTGAATACATGATATGAAAGATAATTTCATGCTGAATTTAAATTTACAAACCGCGTTATTATATCTTCAGCAGGATCAGAGTAGTGAATAAAAAATTACCGATAATTTATTTCTTTCGTTGCCACGGCGAGCAAAAAATGGTCAAATTAGCGGGAGATTCTCATGCTCCGACATTCGAAAACTCTTGATATGTTATTCAGCGCATTTTGAAGCGCTGTAGCTCTCTATCTATTGGTTATAGAAAAAAATATTTTAGATGAAAGTTGTAAGGAATTTTATTCAAAACAAATTCAAGATTAACTACTTTTGCCCTAATGCTTATTGGTGAAGAGATATTTTAAAAAAACCGATTTTCCGCGTTATTTTTCCAAGATGGCGGCGCTTCTAGAAGGGCTCCAGGGTCTAAAACTTGTTTTTACCTTCCGTCACCTTTAGGTACGGAAGGTATTGTCTTTGGTCAAAAAATTCGGTGGTGAGTTTTTGATGAATAAGCACGTTTTAGGGTCCCTAGAATACGATTTTACTATTTTTACGATGATGTCTGTATGTGTGTGTGTGTGTATGTATGTGTGTGTGTGTGTGTGTGTGTGTGTGTGTGTGTGTGTGTGTGTGTGTCTGTGTGTGACAAAATTTTCTAATGCGATAACTCTAATACTACAATTCCAAAAATTATAATTCTTTCGTATTCCTCTTCGTTACATCCATGGGAAGAGCTGATTAGATTTTGGTTATAATTGGTCAACCGGAAGTACCTTCATTTGAAGATTTTAACAGTTTTTCTTGAAAAAACGGTGTTAAATATCATTTTTTTCACATTTAATGTTATTATAAATATTAAAGAATTATTCTCTATACGATTTTAATGCATCTTATACTTCACATTAAATGGACATAGAGTTAAAAAATTATAAAGAAATTAAATATCATATATATTAGTCAGCTTTGCTATAACTCTGGAAACAGCTGCTACATTAAGAAAATTCTGATTGAAAGGTGTCAGTGTCAAGTGCAGTTGACAGTATGTTTATGTTATAATTTTACTGGAAATATAGGATCTTTTGTTAAAAACTTTCTGTATGGAATTTGTATAAAATACCGTAGCCTACGTTATTAATACAAGGCCGGGAAACAACTCAAATTTTGTTTAAAAAAGTGGCCAAAAACTCTAGTTCCAAAACCGCTGATGATGGCGCGACTTATTCCAGCTGTCATTTAAATGTCATCTTTCGACTGTCAAAATAATATATTGATATTATCAATTTAGCGGTTATAACCAATGTTATACGGTTTTTTAAACTATATAAATTAATAAAGAATACAACAAATAAAAATGTAATTAATATATAATTTATATGTAATTATTTTATTATTTATATTTCTTTATATACTGTTGTATTACTATTACACTATTCATAAGTTAAATTAATATAACAGAAGTTGAAGTAACATAAGAAATATGTTGGAAAAGGCTGTAGAAGGGATAGAAGGTGTAGTAACGCCACAACGCACACTCCACAGCTGGACAATTCGCACGAACATGAGCAAGAGTAATTCAAATCATCTCTGTCCATGTTCTTAATTAAACTATATAACGCTTCATTCTTATATGGCATGGAAAGAAGATTTAAACATTGAGATACACAATATTGTTTCATTATTGTGTTTAATTTCAACAGAAATAAGTGAATAATATAATGATTGCAATACAACAATAATTATTAAATAATACAATATTATATAATAACGAATGCTAAATGAAAGCTACGTTGAAACTTTATGAAACGAAATCACAAAACACATACGTCAAAAATGACAGCGAGAATAAGTCGCGCCAAAACGGCAAGTTTGGAACTAGAGTTTCTGTTTGACAGATATTGTGATGTTTCCCGGCCTTGTATTAATAAAATAGGCTACGAAAATACATTCAACTGTCTTAAGGTAGTGTACAAGAAATATAATCTTTTGCAAGGAACTTTCTGTATGACATTTATACAAAATACATAGAACTGACGGAAGGTAATGTGCTGACCACATCAGATTTTTTTATTAGAACCCCTAAATATATAACGTATCCAAAAATGAACCTTTTGTGGAATAAATCCTTATTTTTCTACCCAATGACTGGACTAATATTAATTTAAAAAAATTGATAGAAGAATTATAATGATAAATGAAGTTATGACGTTTTCCTTAAAATGTAAATGACGAAAAGTACAAAAGCTCGAAATAAAGTATGAACGAAGCAATTAGGAATTCATGAAACAGAAAGGAAAGTCAGCTATTGACATGAACTGTGGTATGGAGTTCGTACCGCACGAATAATTTCCAAGGGCGACGCTGACGGCTTAAATACATTCAGCACAACTTAGCCGGAAGGGTACTTGAATGCAACGTCTTTTTCCCTCAATCCAATATAATAATACAGCACGCATTGTGTTCGTTTCGTCTGAAATCTGTTTATTCAGTAACGAGAAAGACGAAATGATGGAGTGACCTATAAAAAAGAGGGAGAACATTATACAGTACACATACCATAACATTAGCACGTATATCTGTAAAAAATAACGTCAGTGGATGTTCTAAGGAGAGCGGCTGCGTAGACCTGGACGTATTGTGAAACTTGGTCAACCAGAAAATGCCTTTTCTCATGAAATATTTATGAATAAAAACATGCAAGCCAGACTTTGGTTGTAAAGAAACATCAGGGGCTGTTGGTCGATCAAATATAAACTACTTAGTAATGCTTACTTTGCTATGAATATCATAAATTTATAACAATACGAATACATTCTACATTTATCGCACAATACCCTTAGCAAAGTTTAGTTTTTATCAGTTGCAAAAGAATATTATCGTAATTGAGAGTTCTTAATTCATGTGAAAACAAATAATTATAATTGCCATAAAATCACCGCTGATCATACGAATGCTACATTCTTTTAAAGCAGACTACTGATCAAAATGATGCGCCCAAGTGACATGTTTAATATTTTAGTATTTTTACAGACTAGTTGATCGACAAATTCAAACTTTCAATCGTATAAAAATTAAATAAAAAATAAAACAAAATTATGAGAATGTCAAAATAGGTATTACGTAAATAGTTGTAATGCCGAATGCAGTCCTTTCTCGAACATATCTTTCTTCAGGTAATCAAATTTTTACTTTAAATTAAAGAAATTTATTTCAAAGTAAGCATTTCTTTATAATATAATTTTTTGTAGGTTTTGGTATAAATAATGTTTCTAACCGTTTTGCCTCAGAAGACAATGGAAGTAGAGGATACCTAATGTCGATAATTAGAACAGTATCAAAAGTGCACTAAGGACCATAACTATTTAATATTTGCAATGAAAATATTTTTTTACTCAGAATGCATAAAAGAAAGTCGTAAAAACCCCACATTATGCTTCTCCCTTCGCACAATATTAGTCCAGTGAACAGAGGTCGAAAAATGGGGTTACTTTACAAAAGGTCGGGTAGTTCTGAATTTTTGATATGTTGTATAGGATGGTTGGTTAATGAAAAATCCAAATTTCCACAAACCCCCTTACTCCGCTCCTTCCGCCATCTTGTAAAAACCACCATAAATCGGCACTTTTTTCAGTTTTTCGCCTATAACTTCTATCTGGTGAATTTTAGCGAAAAAAAAGTTATTCGCCGACTTGTAGAGGATGAAATTTTCTAAAAATTTGGCACGAAAAGTTTTTTCCCACGATTCATAGCAACGGAGCTATGAAACTCCCAAAAAAGGCAACAATTGCGCACTTAGCAAAATTTTGAGTTTTTTTTCAATTTACATCGCAATAACTCGGTAACACTTTATTTTAGCGTAAAAGTCCTCATAATCAGTCTTGTAGAGAATTTAATAAGTACAAAATCCATTTATCAATTTTTCTTTACGACCAATGCAACATAGTAGGGGTAAATTTACAAAAAAAAACGACAAAGTGTGTTTTTAGTGCAACAACAGTGATTGACTCATTATTTCTAATTATTGTGACGATGGTCTCTAGATTTGGATTTAATTTTCGTGTTTAGCATTGTAGTCTTGTGGTTAACAAGTTAGTTTTTTTTTTGCTAAAGTTTATAAATGCAAATCGAGGTTCAAATCCTACCAGTAAAAATGTTTTTTACATTTTTATTATTTTGTATTGGTTGAAATTACGCATACAATGTAATTGTTTGCTTATATTGTATGTCGTTTGTTGTAAAATGTATAGTTGTATTTTTGTTTGAAGTTGGTAATGTAATTTGTTATTTACCTGCCAGGTACCGCGTAGTCGAGTGGCTAGTGTGCTCGACCAACGTGCTGGGGATCGTGGGTTCGATCTCGGGTTCGATCCCACATGGGTTTCTATTTTTTATATTTTTATTTCAAATAGCAAGTATTTGCAGGATAATTAGAATCGTGTTTAAACATATTTTTGTATGAGAGAAGACTGTTTTGGTGTAATGCAACAGTGAAATTTCTGTAACTCAAAGTTACCATCAAATATAGTAAATATATATTTTTATATTTTTAACGGTTTTTCGGGGTAAATACGGGTCCAAGCGACAGTTTTAGTCAGAGAGTATGTGCTCTCTCAACAGAGCGTTAGCTCTTCATGGAGTCTTAGAGAGAGAGTGAGTGCTCTCTCGGGGAGACGGTGTGCGACGTCTTCCGCGAACCTGGTGAGTGCCGGGCGAGCAGTTGGTTAGGACCTTGGCTGCCTCTAACTCAGTGCTGTTGGTGTGTGCCGGCAGCTCGTGAGGGAGTGCAGAAGGTGCCTTGTACGGCTACGGATGCCGCCGTAGCCGGATGTTAAAGCTAGTGGGGTTTACCACTGTTGGCTGTAATCGCGATTGTCGAGGAGTGTTGGTATGTGTCAACACGGCTCCGTTTCGAAATCGCGATTGTTGATGTGTGTTGTCAAGTGACAACACTGTTACCGATTTGCTTTTTTTCAACTTTGGTGAGTGCCATTGTTGACCGTTCGTGTCGCGGCCTTGTAACTTTGGTGTGTGCCATTGTTGCCCGTTCATTGTTGACCATTTATTTTTATGAACAAATCCTGCAAGTACCGCTGGTGCATTTGTATTATCCTATAGTAGGCTAACGATTGCTACTTTCATTTATTTGTTATTATTATCGTTTTAATAAATTTTAATAACATTAAAATTCATTATGATTTCATTGTCAAAAACCGAACTCTGTCTCCACTAAGCTATCCGAGCCCTTTTGGCGTTCAAGCCACTTTTTTCAGCGACGCTATAACAGCGTCCTTCAACTCTCCTGTGCTGTGTTATCGACCGATCGATTGGCGCCCGATAAACCCGTTTTGACAGCAAGGAGAACTTAAGAGAACGTCGAGTAAAGTTGACAGGCAGACACGCCTTTTTTTGCCATTACAAATGGCGACCGAGCAGATACTTTTGACAGGCTGACACGCCTTTTTTTGGCCATTACAAAATGGCGCCCGAGCAGGGACTGTTGACAGGCTACATGACTCTTCATTTTGCTATTACATTATACAACTATTTTTTTAAACAGAATATCTATATTGATGCAAAATAAACGTAATTATGTGTTGGTGAACCTCAGTAAAGTCATGTGGGACTACTAGTAAAAACTGTTATTAAACAGCAATTACTTCTTTTATAGTTCGACGTGACATATTTGTCGTATATATTTCGCATCATAAAAACAAGTATAGTGTCAAAAATCGGAGAGACAACGTTGCTATACTAAATTTAAAAAAAAAACTTTTTCGTTTACCCCTACTCCGTTGCATTGGTAATAAAAAAATTGACACATAGATTTTGTAAGTAATTAAATTCTTTAGATTCTTTATAAGGACTTTTACGCTAAAATGAAGTGTAACGGAGTTATTGCGATGTAAAGTGGAAAGAAATTAAAAATGTTGCTAAGTACGCAATTTTAAACTTTTTTGGAAACTTCATAGCTTCATTGTTATAAATCGGTCCAAAAAACCTCAAATATAAAATTTGCAGGAAATTTTGTCCTCTACAAGTCGGCAAATAACGTTTTTCGCGCTAAAATTCATCAGAAAGAAGTTATAAACGAAAAACTGAAAAAGTACCAATTTTCGGTTGTTAAAATGTGCATAAAGAAAATATGAAAACGGATGTTTCGCGGTAATCTGTATATTCTATATTTTCTCCATTTTGTAACAGTAGAGTTGAGTACAGCAACTGAAACTATACAGGGTGAGTCTGGGAAGACCCCCCCTCCTTTAACTTTTTTATTATAAGTAATAGAAAAAAATGGCTCATATAAAAGTTTTAATATTTTATATATACTATTTGATGGCAGATGCAGGTATTTTTTACAAAGTCAGGTTTACAAGATACGACTATCAACTTTTATTTTTCAAATGGCAATCTATAATTATTTTAATAAAATAGAAACCGCCATTTTTTTCTCTTTTCAACGATGTATTATTTTTTATTGTTGTATTTGAAAAATTTCGAGAAAAATGAGATAATTTAGAAATATAAGAAATAATTTTTAAACAAATATTATAGGTGGCTATGTGAAAATAGACAAAACGTAACAGTGCTATACAACTTAGCAAACTAAAACAACAAATTTAGTAACAAAAACAACTTAAAACAAATGTTCAAAATTATGACCATATTCTGTAATACAAAAATTCAAGCGTTGAACGTGATGTGTTCGAACATCTGCCAGCATGTTTTGTGAAATATTCTGAAAAGCATTTCGAATACGCTCTTTCATGTCTTCCACATCTGTAGGTATCTTCTGATAGACAAGATCCTGGACGCAGAACTTTGACTAATATCCATTAAATTTGATAAATTCTTAGTACTGATATGAGGATTTTCATACACAGAAGCCAAAACCATAATTTCCGTTTCTTCGTTTATTATAACATTAGCTGTATTTCGTTTTGGTTTTTCAACTGAACCTGTTCTCGAAATCGGGTAAAAATCCTTCTCAGTGTTCTTAAACTCGGTTGCCAACGTCTAGGAAACCGCATCCGGTAAATTCTTTTTGCTCTTCTTATGATTCCAGTCGATTCACCAATTATTAGAATCATATCAATTAAGTCGTTCTTCGTAAACATTTCAAAATGTTTTTTTTTGTTTACAAAATAAGTTAAATTAAGTAACAAACAAATGTATACTTTTTTGACATTAATTTAATTGTTTTACATTGTTACGTTTTGTTTATTTTCACATAGCCACCTATAATATTTGTTTAAAAATTATTTCTAATATTTATAAATTATCTCCTTTTTCTCGAAATTTTTCAAATATATTAATAAAAATAATACATCGTTGAAAAGAGAAAAAATGGCGGTTTCTATTTTATTAAAATAATTATAGGTCGCTATTTGAAAAATAAAAGTTGATAGTCGTATCTTGTAAACCTGACTTTATAAAAAATATCTACATCGGCCATCAAATAGTATATGTAAAATAATAAAACTTTTATATGAGCCATTTTTTTCTATTACTTATAATAAAAAAGTTAAAGGGGGGGGAGCGTCTTCCCAGACTCACCCTGTATAATGAAATTTTATCATAATGATTCATTTATAGCTATGAAAAATGGGAAAAACCTCAATATTTTTTCTAAGATCGCTACTTTTGCCTTGTTGAGAGCGGAGCAGATCCACCACTATTGGTTTGACAAAAGACATAATATGGCAAAGTTTTAGAAAATTTTGTCTCCGAATTTATATAAAATATGGCAACTGCCCCATGTCGAGTTAAGAGCAGTAGAAAGATCTTGCAGGCAAATAAAAGAAGTAAGTGCTGTTTTGTAACAGTTTATACTAGTAGTCCCACAAGACTTCACTGACATTCACCAACACATAATTACGTTTATTTTGCATCAATATAGATATTCTGTTTCAAATAATAGTTGTATAATTAGAAATAATAAGCCAAAGACTGTTGCTGCACTAAACTTTAAAAAAAAACACACTTTTTCCTTTTTTGTAAATTTACCCCTACTATGTTACATTGATCGTAAAGAGAAATTGATAAATGGATTTTGTAGGTAATTAAATTCTCTACAAGACTGATTATGAGGACTTTTACGCTAAAATAAAGTGTTACCGAGTTATTGCGATGTAAAGTGGAAAGAAACTCAAAATTTTGCTAAGTGCGCAATTGTTGCCTTTTTGGGAGCTTCATAGCTCCGTTGCTATGAATCGTGGAAAAAACTTTTTGTACCAAATTTTTAGAAAATTTCATCCTTTACAAGTCGGCAACTAACTTTTTTTCGCTAAAATTCACCAGATAGAAGTTATAGGCGAAAAACTGAACAAAGTGCCGATTTATGGTGGTTTTTACAAGATGGCGGAGAGAGCGGAGGATGGGGATTCGTGGAAATTTGGATTTTTCATTAACCAACCATCCTATACAACATATCAAAAACTCAGAACTACTCGACCTTTTGTATGATAAAATCCTTCATTTACTGGACTATATGAAGCTGATGGCGCATTCCAGTAGTATATATTGAATTCAGTGTACTCAACTTATGGATCAATGTTACATATTTTAAAATGACATATTTTTTATTAACTCATTAAATAATTTTTTTTCCTGTATTTAACAACATATTTTAATTTTTTAAGCAGTTGAGCAAACATTTTATCATCAAAACAAATATCTGTCATTTTCCTTCGCTTGTCCTCCGATATACTTACTATGTAGTGCCGCGTTATGTCGTACCCGTCGGTACATTTGAAAGTATATAATCAAAAAAACACCCGACGTAACACCTCATTACAGCTCATTTAGTTACTCATTCTGTTATTTGTACCTGTCGGGTACGGACGTTCAACAAATGGTTGCGTGTTGTGTTTTTTAAATAAAGTGTAGTGATAATGATATTTTGAAAAAGAAGGCACTCTTCACCTTCAGGCTGCCGCTATGCTGCGTTGGAGAAGGAATTAAATAGATTGAAAAAAAAATGTTTTTAAAGTCCTAGTAAGTACTAGATAATTTGTTATGGCAAGGATCTGATAGTCATGTAACTTACCCTCATAGATCCGATGAACGCGTGTTCATCCTTTTTTCTGCCCTGTAACATTTGGATCTGGAAATCAAGGGACTTACCCCTTTAGATCTGATGGCCATGTGTTCATTATGGCGTATAATTACACTAATCTGATCCAGATAGTCAAGTGACTTATCGCTGCGTTCCTGATAAACATGTGTTTATCCAATTTTTATTAATTAAGGTAAGTACTTTATAGTGCCCTTCCATAGTCCAGGTTTAGTGTTGGCTTATTCCTATTGGTAACAATGTTACATACGTTCAGTGTTACATTTGTTATGTAAACATCAAACCTTCCTTGATTCAGGTAGTTTGTCACGTGACTTACGAACCTTATATTTTACTCATATAGTTTCAACACAAGGAGATGATACATGCTCGTCCGGTGTGCGGTAACGAGATTTTAACCAGGTACAAGTTTCCGGAGACAAGTTCTTTCCTCTGTATCTAAAGTCTTAAGCAAAGATTTACTTTTTTCTTGACAAGTACCCGTTGATAACCATTTATTAAGCCTTGCACCCACCTAAAATAATTGGTGAAATTCAAGCGTGCATACCGGAAACAATAGTACAACAAGACATGTTCGAGTCATGAATTTAATTTAGTACGCGGGTAATGCAACACGCAGGAACTAAATTATCGCATAAATTGTCTGGATTTTTTTAGCAGCTTTCTATTACATGGCAACAACCATTGTTTTTAATCCATAAACTTAGTAATTATTTTTGCATTTTAAAGCAAATGAACAGAGACGTGTTATATATCGTTGGAGGGGAAAAAAACTGGGGTAACTTTTCAATATAGCGTTCATATAAAAATTAAAAGTTCCCTAAATATGTGCAAATCAAAAATCCAGTATTATTTAACACTTAGAAGTATTTGCAAAATAAAAAACAGCAAAATTTACACTTTCGCCTATATTTAGTGACCTTTGCCTTTTACGCAAATAATAAAACACCATTAACATGGTGTTCTAAAGGGGCAACTTTTATCTAATTTAACAGGCTTCGTATCTCTTATTTTTCTTGGGTTTCTCATGTTGGAATAGTTATCATGGACACCTTGAATAGTTACAAAATTCGGGAAATTGTAAATTGACCCATATGCTAGATTAATTAACACAAATTATAAACACACTCCAGACTCCTTCTCAGTAGATACCTGTACAATTAATTACGCGTATTACTTTTACGCTTTTTTCCGCCTTTTTTTCAATAATTAGTTAGAAATAATAACACTTGAAAAAACGATCGGTATTTTAATAGTTGGTATTCATTATTCCACAGATTGCTCACAGAAACTCAAAATCTTGTTGAATCAAAAATTCCTTACTCTTATCACGTTTCAGAGACACACATTCGTTGTCCAGGGATCTTGCCCTAATAGAAAGGATATTATCCGGAGAGTTTTTATAAATAAAAACATTCCTCAAGCTGTTCTGCCAAAATAAAAAAACCAAGAAATTTTGTTGCTCAAAAATTTTAGAACTATATTTATATTGTTTAGAATATAATATAAATTTTATAACTAACTCCGTCCATGTAGATAGTTCCTACTACACAGAAATTTCTTATCGAGCAGCTTTTGATCTAATACTATCGGTAAAAAGCAAAGATGAATTTGTAATTAAAAGACAAATTAGAGAAATTTACATTACAAGATCAGCAAATCGAAAATATGAAGTTACATAGAATCAAGTTCGAATTCTAAAATATATCGGAAACATAATTTCCCTTACAAAGACCACTATCAAACTAGTTACCTTAATGATCCTTAGCAGTGCACATAAGGTTCAGACTCTATCATCAATAAATGTAAACCTTACTACAAGAATACAAGATAAAATAGAAAATAGTGAACGAATAAAGACATCAGGTCCTATTAGACAACAATCTTTACTTGTTTTTCCATTTTTCCGCAAAAAACAGAATTTTACACTGCGTCAACAATTATTCTCTACATTCGTATCACATCTGAATATCGTTCAAATGACCAAAGATATTTAATTATAACATACCAAAAACCGAGTCATCCAGTATGTTCTCAAACTTTTAGTGGATGGATGAAGCTAGAATTAAAAAAAAGCCGTATAGTTACTAATAGTTTTCCAGGCTACAGTATAAGACACGCTTCCATCTTTGTAGCAAATAGAACAGGTGTTAATATAGACACGACATGTTGAACACCGAATTATCAATATTCAATCAACTTTTATAATAAACCTGTAATTACCGAATAGTCAACTTTTGCAAATAAGTATAGAGAATTAGTTTAAATTTTTGGAATTTATAAGGCACTATTGTTATGTATAGGCTACTGCAAACCGGGTTGGTGTTTGTATGGGCTATGTATATCATATGTACAAAAACTATTTTAAATACGATAAGATTCAACACGATTTCGCACCTATCACTTTAAACATCTACATAGTAATTATATCGGAGGACAAGCGAAGGAAAATTGTAAGATTAAGCGACTTACCTGTAAGGAAGGTTGATTGTAATTTTCCGAGCTTGTCCTCCGACATATTTACGAAACCCCCACCTCACCCGAAGAACCCAAGTGCGAAAAGCGTATCACAAATAACGAAATGAGTAACTAAATGAGCTGTAATGAGGTGTTACGTCGGGTGTTTTTTTGATTATATACTTTCAAATGTACCGACGGGCATGATATAACGCAACACTACATAGTAATTATATCGGAGGACAAGCTCGGAAAATTACGATAAGTCGGTTAATCTTACAATTATCTGTCATTTTGTGCCCCATTCTTATAATTAAGGTAATTCATTTTTACCTTTTTAATAACTAATTTAATAATACCAGCAGATTTAATAAATACAGATTTTTTATTTTTTTTTTGTGTCCCAGCAAAATGAATTTCTAGCAAGCAATTTATTTACAGAATTAAGCAAGACCAAAATTAAAGTAATCATGCGAGATAAAAAAATATGAATTTTGGAACATTTAAAAATAGTGTACCTATAAGAGCGTACAGCGGAGCTCGACAATCTTCCGTAAGACAAAATGACACTTTACGCTCGTGATACACACATCATTATTTCTACGTTCGTTCTATATAGCGATATTTCTAAATAATTCTGACTTCTAGGGAGCAACGATAAATTTATCCAATATAATTTTGTGGTCAGGAATTAAAATTAAAACTTGTGAAAAATGTACAATCTATACTATTGTAAGTTATAATTAAAAATATTTTTTTATTTTGCGAGCGAGCGAGAATTTTTTTTTGCGTATTCCTCATGGCAACCCGTGAAAAAGACTTTGTTGCTCGCTCCTCAAACAATATCAACTTTACGATTACAAATGAGAGCGTAAAAGTCTATTTTTCATAACACGCGTAAAAAATATACCTAATAGTGTAACAATGACATACGAAAATAACATATAATTTTCTTTTGTTTTCAAAGTTGAATGTTTTCTTAGACTATTTAAAAAAATTAAAATAGAAATAAATAATTTCGTCTTAATTTTTAACAAATTTTTCGCAATGTAAGGTTATGATATTAAATGTCGTTAATTCAGAAGAAAATTTTCTATTTTATGAGTTAATAAATACATAGTTATTTATGCAACATGAGTAAAAAGAGTCTTATTTCATTTATAGGATTTTATTCAAGCTTTCCTATTCGTTAAATAAGACTATACTTTTTGCTTATGTTGTTACATACAAATTTTTTTACGTCTACAATAAAATGATGAAAAAGTGCCATGGCGTTTCATTATTTCACCTGTTTGCGTTAAAAAGGTGCACTTTTTTCACACATTCATGTGTTGAAAGAAGACAACCTTATAAACCCATTTTAATAAAAAAAAGTTTAGTTTAACGCCATTTAAAATTATAGAGATAACATTGTGCGACGTTACTTTTCCCTAAATTAAGTAATTGTGTCACTGAACTCCACCTAATTGCTTGGTTGGGAGGCCGCCAGTTTTTAGACAGTAAAACCGGGCTGAGATGAAACCACAGCAATGGTTATAAAAAGAGATGTAGGCGCAACATAATTTTTATCCAGAAAGTTACGAAAATGTCGGTACAATTCGAAATTATAAAAGTTATTTTACCTACAATGAACTATGTTGCCTGAAAACGACTGTGGTTCGATAAATAAAAAGAATGATTTGATAAAACAGAGTTTGATAATTTTCATGTTAAATCATGTAGAAGGCAAAAATTGTAAAATATAAAATTGTACAACAATGTAAAAATAATAGTCGAAAATAATATTCTAAGAAAATTAGGTAATAAAATATTAAGTACAAAGGATTGTCGAACCATGAGCTCATAACTCAGTTTCGGGCGCAAGTATAATTTCTACAACAATGCAAAATGGATCCAGTTTGTATAGAGTGGGCGAACAAGCCAGTTGAAACACGCGTTCATCACCGAGTTATAAGTCACGAGCTAAATGAGCTAAATGGTTCGACATTCAGCTCATTGTTAACATTGTTGCTGAAATTATTTTATGTAGTGTCAGTAGTATTTTTTTGATATTTTTCTGATTACATTGGTGCCCATTGTCGTGACTTATAACTCGGTGATGAACGCGCGTTTCAACTGGCATGTTCGCCCACTCTATACAAACTGGATCCATTTTGCATTGTTGTAGAAATTATACTTGCGCCCGAAACTGAGTTATGAGCTCATGGTTCGACAATCCTTTGTGCATATAGGTAGTACACAATAATTATTCAAAATACGAAATGCTTCATTTTGCTGACTAATAAATTCTTAAATACATCAAATTACTCAAAACTATTATTAAACACAATCAATACAACAATCAAGCACCAAAAAATGTTTTACAGTGAGAGCACTGTCACCGAAGTCCTCTTAGGCAACACTTTAACCTTAGTTAAACTCTAGGTTCTTCCTCGCAACAACTAATCAAGAGGCGTATACGAGGAATTATGGTCGTTAAAGTGGGGCGACGTTGAAGGCGGAATGGGATCTCCGGATAGTAGATGACCCAAACAATAGACGCTGACGGTAGAGTGGCCAAATCCTCTCAAAGAGATAATATGGCTTCCAGGATCCAAAACAATGCTCGTGGCGACACACGTAACACCAAACAAACACCAAACACGCAAAAGCTGGACAGTCAACCGTAATCCTGGTGTTGTCAAAACCGCAAAAATAGCGCAACTAAATACTGGTTCTAAACACAACAAACGAACACTCTACTATAGATGTCAAAAACTAAGTCCACGCCGATCATCAGCCATGCGCCGATATGCTATGATCAAAAATACATGCGTCTCGTAACACGAACTGTACCAGAATGTCCCATGAGGTTGAAGATTTTCTCTGAACACGAAATGGTCACCGGAAACGGACAGCGCTTCAATATATGAAACAAATAACATGAAGACATAACATTCAGGTCAACCACACACAACAAAAGAGTGATAATATAAAGGACACAGCATTGATCTCTACGTGAAGAATATTATTACCAGGGATTCTGAGATGAAATAACTTGAAAAACTATAATCCCAACTAATAATGTGGATTTACAAATAAAATAATATTTAAAACGTCCAACAGCGAAGCAGAGGTGAACCAACCAGACCGTTCAAACTTGTTAAAAAATATAAACAATTCGACAAGGTCGCTAGAAGAATAAAATGTTTAAGAATACGAAATAACACAGAAATATGACTAATGGAGCTAAAATAAGTATAAAAGTAAGTTACTGAATCAAAATAAAACATCTGTTACATGAAACGACATTCATACACCCAACTATATAGAAAATATGACGAATAAACACATGAGTAAAACTACAGAAGTTATTTATCGGACAGATACGAGCGTAAAAAGGCTGTGAGGTATTCGATATTATTAATATCAAGTAACTTAGGAAAGAATTGTTGTTGTCAAGTACTAGAAATAGAGTTTAAAATACAAAATGTCATCCTTTAATTTTATTGTATAAGTATAATCTATTTCGCCAATTCCTTCAAATAAATTGTTGTTTTTATTTAAGAGAGATTTAATTTTCTCCTGAAGATGTTTCTATTTTAACTAAATTTAATGCTTTGATTGCAGGTATACCAATAATGCAGGATACGTTATCCAAATCTACAACTTTAAAATTAATTTGGCGCGTTGTATTACCTACTCTTATTGAAACTGTCGATTCTCCTGATTCAATAGGACTCCCATCATAACATTTTAGTCTTACTCTAGTACTATTTACTTCTGCTCTTATATTTATTGTAGTTTTTCTGTGTATTATGTTTACTTCTGTGCCAGTGTCTATTTTGATATTTATATCATGATTCTTTACTTTTAATTTCTGGACGCATTCATTGATTTTGTTTATTTAATATTCTTGTAATATTTCATCTTCTTTTTTGTCTTCATTTATTAAGGCCATCAGTTTTGCTCAACACTTTGTAGCAAAATGATTTAGTCCAATCAACGAACGCTCAAAAGAAGCGTGCAGAATGCATGGAGGATGTCTAACAACCTTGTAAACATAATCCGACCAGAAAATGCGTAGACGCTCACTTTCCAAAACGCATACCCCATGCCACTAGACTAAACACTGTAAAGTTTTGGGGTAGAAACAGGGAAGATGAATCTCCAATTGAGTTGTTGAATCTTCCTTAAAGTTGATTTAGGGTAGGAAGGTCGAAATATAGTAAGAAAAAGGTAGAAAATTTTGGTAGGGTAGATTCAATTCGCTTACAGGCATCTGTGTTGCACTGTAGGTATATTAGGTAGGTGCTACTACCTTTGTAACATGTTTAGACCTTTAGGGTTGATTCGAGCTGAATATTCTACGTTCAATTTGAGGTACAGTTCCTATCATAAAAAATATGAACTTGACATTAATTAGCACGTAACAATGTCATATATGTGAAATTAGAAAGGAGTATTAGGAAAACGACGGCAGAAATATTATAAAATGTTCAGTGTTTTACTGAATTTTGCAAACTTATTGAACTTACATTGCTAATACAAGTTAAATTTGTTTATTAATCTTATTATATTTTTTACAAATCCATACATGCATACATCGTTTTCTACGTTAATTACTAGAAAGTGAATTGTAACAAACTATTGAATATACATAGCATACTACAAGATAGATAAATAAATATGTGAAATGCAAAACATAATTATATATAATTAAATTATATGAAAAACTAAAATATTCAATGAAACATAACTGACGATGTCTAGACTTATATAGTTATATAAACAAATGCAAAACGATATTAGTTACTTGTATGATTTCGGAAATGAAAAGTGATGTGATCGAATAAGATTTCGCATTTCTTAGAAATTGTTTGTTAGTCCAGCTAGCAATTCAAGGGTTTTTCCAATGGCCAACATAACAGTACCGCATTTCTAGGGATTGGAAGGAGAACACAGAGGGATAAGAAATTTATGTGTCATTCCGTCATTTGTTATTCTCTTGTCGACAGTCGCAATGAGCATACTTGAAACTCAAGTAAAATACATTATGTTGTATTTTTAATTATAAAAAACTAATTTCCTTCTATTTTTTAGCTCCTCCTTGGTTTAGTGCGATACAAAATAACATACATGTAGATTTGTTATCACAGAGTATTTTCTACAAAAAATAAAGAAGATGTGCCGATTGTAGAGAAGCGCACATCTTGACAAACCATGATCGACGTATAAAAATCAGAACTTTAAAGGTAATTTTCTTTATTTTTTTGCATCCTTTCTAAGATAATATAACTATATTTCGCGGTACATACCTATACCTAATGTTATTTTTTTTTATTTTTGTTGAATTATCATTTAATATGATTCCTGTTAATAAAATAATATTATTATTGAATTACAAGAAAATAAACATTGAAAAACTAGCAAATATTTTGAATGAAACGTTAATAAATAACTCTTTTGTTCGCAAATATTTATTAGACACAAAAATACTAATTTAGTTTTCTGCTATAAGAGGATCCAAAGAAAGTGAAGATATTCCTCGAGAACCTGCAAGAATTGGAGCAATAGCCAGTAAACTTGACCTTTTTTTGAATACATACTTTATTTATTTATAAATATTACCCATTTCTGGATGTGCTAATCTGCTTTGATCAAAGATGTCGTTAATGATACTGACATATTCGTACCGTGTAGGCATTTATCAGGAATCACCTCAAAGATAAAACATATTATGTAACTTACAATATACCTTATCTTATTTTATTTATGTATATTTTGTTTAAGCAAATAAATCTTTTATTATATATAATGTATTATTTTTCCTGGACCCTAATAATAAATAATATACTTTTCAAAGAATTTGCAATGACCTCATGTAGGGGTTCATATAAATTACTATAAAGTATTTTTGACAACCTTACTGGCATTTACTGGTAACTTGTGATACAGAAATTTCAAATCACTTTAAAGTATTTCTATAAACCACTGCAGGCATTTGCATGCCACTATATGAAGGGTCGTATCGTGTCTTCCTGGGAGTGAGGTAGGTTTTACTACCCTAAACAGAGATTGGTGCATCGACCTTTTAAAAAGGAAGGATTGTTCAACCTTGGGATTGCATATAGTTTCAACCCAAGAAGGTAGTTGCAGCTACGTTAAAACTTTACAGTGAATGTATAATCTTTCAGCGGAATCTTGAAATTTACCCAAAAATTTAAATTGCCATAACTTTCGATCGGTTGAAATATTTGGCGTTGGTCGGGATCGGACCCGGTTCCCCAGATTCGTGACCAGACACTCAGGCACGCGGCCACGAGACCCCTTTGAATTTAAAATGGCACATAATTTACCCCTGTAGTGCACTCTCCACGTCAGCAATGAGTACCCGTGAGGTGATACCTGATAAACGACCGCACGGTACAAATGTGTCATCATCATTACCGACATTTGTGTACAAAGCAGATTGGCCCAGAAATGGGTAATACGCCGTGATGATATATTTATATTTATTTTATTTCATTTTCGATCGGTTGAAGATAACATAGAAAATGTTATGCCATTTTGAAGGAAATTTAATCCTTTACAACTTTTTTTTCTGTGAATTTTTCTGTACACCGAAAAGTTAAGGTACTTGAGAGAAAAGCTTAACGAAAAACTTAAAAAAAATGTAGCAAATTTTGTCAACTTTCATTTTGTATATAACAACAGCTAAGAAGTACCGTCTTGAAGATATAAGCAAAAAACGAAAATAGACACGTTATCGCCCCCCCCCCCCTGCACGCCGCTCACCACCTATGTCCGAGGACTTGTAGTATGTTTACCTCATAACGGCTCCAAATGACTTCTACAACCCCTTTATTGACTAGACTAATTGTATTTTTTACAAATATTACATTGACGTCCGTAGGCTGGACATTTTTGCACTTGGTAATAATATCCACAGTTACTGCACAATTTTTTATCATAACTCTTTGCCATTTTCTTATTTCTATTAATTTCTTTTAATTTACAAAATTCATTTTCGGTTATAATTTGTTTCGAATGAGTTTCTACTAACTCATATTTCAATACATGACATACAATACGATCCCGTATGAGGCTACATTTTAAATCTCCAAAATTACAATCTCTACTTCATTTTTTCAAATCGGTTACAAAATTATATAGGGCTTCATCTTCTTTTTGATTACTAGTATTAAAAATTTAAAATAATCCTCAAATAATGTTAATACTTTTTTACAATCTTTTTTGTCTCTTTTACTAATTTATAATGTTTTAAAAATTTCTTGACGTTCTTGTCCTATTTTATGGAGTAATATTGAAACTTTTCTTAGTTCAGATATATATTAACGTAAGAGGTTTATTACCAACACCCGAAGATTTTAATAATAAATATGATAATAATCGTTTAACGAAATATAAATTAGAAGAAAAACAAAATCAGTATAAATATTATCATGATTTAAAAAACAGAGATAAAGGTAAAGAATTGAAAGACAATGAATTAGTTTTTGTTAAAGATCCTTTAAACAATATGACACTTGCCAAAGTAATAAGTAAAAGTGAAATGGCAAGATCATATAAAATTATGTTACATTCTGGTGTTGTAACTTATAGAAATAGACATAATTTATGTAAAACACACACTGATGTACAGTACAATAATAATAATAATAATAATAATAATAATTTTGAATAGTGTTACTTAAAAGAAGGGAGATGTAAGGTATTTGATATTATTAATATCAAGTAACTTAGGAAACAGTTGCTGTTGTCAAGTACTAGAAATAGAGTTTAAAATACAAAATGTCATTCATGTTCGTATTGTATAATTTATTAATCTAAATAAATATATGACGAAGGCATAACAATAATTGAAAAATATAAAGATATATAAGGACAGAAAGGGAAGTAATAATGCGACGATAGAAAATCAGATTTAAAATGGTAAACGATACGTTTTCACATAGAATAGTAAGTTTATGGAGCAGAAATGTACTGGTGCAAATTTAGGCCGTAACAATTGTTCCATAAGTTTAGTATTACTGGCTTTAAAATAATAATGCTTATGATAAAATGTGGTGCCCCTCTCTATGCCTTACAAAAAATGTCAATAATTTTTTCTGTAACATTTTATATACACGAATAAAACGCAGTGTGATATTATCTTGATACATTCTATATGTACCATGTGCTTCATCTGTCATGCCCTCTAGAGGTTCACGAGCTTGACTTAAAGCATTAAAGCTTGATTTGAAAAAGCTTAAAAAATTAAACCAAACCTGTCGTTGAATAAAGCATGATTTTTCAATCGAAGCTTCTGTTTCATCAATACCAAGCAAAAACAAGCCTAAAATTAGAAAAGCCAAGCCTTCGACAATCAAGTAGCTTGGTTGAAAATAACCTTTTTCAAAAAATTTTATAGAGGTAACGGATATTTTAAAATTTCAATGCTTTGGTACGTTTTTGCAAACTTATAACAAATGGGTGCCCTAAAAGGTCCAGCCTTCATTATACCTGCCAGTTTATTTGGCTATATACATAATATAGGTAATTATTACACCTAAATATCTTTATTAGGCATAGTACACTTTTTCCACAATTTAAACAAACTAATCGTACGTTTTAGTTCGCGCGCACATTCAGTAATACAGTACAATTGTTATTTGTATAACTAATTTAGAAACTGCACTTTCGCGAGTAGGAGTATATTTTGAATGCGAGCAGTCGCAAAGCAGTTCTTGGACGTGTGATATACAATATTTTTTGTGCAGACTTCTTCCTAAATTTAATAAATGAGGCATACGTTTTAACAAGGTTGTTTTCAGACCTGTCATCCATATTTTGTATGTTAGAATATTCATAATTGTTTATAATTTTGTTTATTGTTCTGTTGGGGTAATTATTGTCTAATAAAATTTGTTTAACTTGTGCAATTGTTTCTTTTCTGTATTCGGGTGAAGTTAGCTTCAATGAACTGGTTTTGAGTTTGCAACCTACATTAATTATTTGTGATTTCGGATGCGTGGATTTGAAGTTGATGTACCATGAAGTGGAAGTAGGTTTACGGTACCATTTATATAGTTGTGTCAAGGAAGGTTATTTCGCCCTTGTTATCTTTTTCAATAGTGAAGTGTACTCGTAGGTGTACATTGTAATTATTGAAGATATTAACAGTGATGTCTTTACTGTCACCAGGTATAGCTGTGAGGATGTTACCCACGTATTTGAACAACAATTTTAAATGGTAGTTGGGGAATAACTATGTCTAATAGAGTGTCCATGACTAGGCAGGCGGCTACAGGCGAAAGACAAGAGCCCATAGCAAATCCGAATTTTTGTTGATAGAATTTTCTATCCACAACAAAATGGCTTTGAGTATAACAAAATGCCACCATCTCTAGGAAATCAGATTTAGGTATGTTGGTTCTGTTTGAACTCAGATGGGAAATAATAAAAAACAGAACCTCTCCTTCACAAACGTCTTATATTAGAAATGCTACATATACAAAACCCTTAGACAAATCCCATAGGCTGATAATTATAATAATAATAATACTATTAATAATAATAATAATAATAATAATAATTATTATTATTATTATTATTATTATTACTATTATTATTATTATTATTATTATTATTATTATTGAGAATAAAACATTTACACTATTATTCACGAAAGATGACTATTCAAGGTTATTTGTTTGAAGAAAGAATACGCAACACTTTATAGCAGTAGCTTAGCAACATTTTGTATTAGAAAGAGAAAGATTATTTGACCTATGTCTATTTAATTTATGTGGTGTAACAGATATACGTAAATAGTGGCATTACTTTCTAGCACAATATAAATAATAATGACATATGTCGTAGAACTACAGATACCTAATTATCTACTGCACTGCCCTCTGTGCTAATATTTACCCAGTGGCGTTGACGTTTAAATCAAATTATTATTCCTTGGTTTATAAGTTAAGTCTATGTTGTTGTACTTTGTAAAAACATAAGTGAAGAACATAAATCTTTCAGAAAGGCATTATTTAGAATTTTCAAATGAATTACTCTTATTTTTTCAGTTAAAATGTTTCCATAAATATTTCATGTTGCACGCCCATGCAAACTAAATGCAATGAAGTTATCTGCAAACAATATTATATCAGACGGCTCACAGACGACCTTGAATAGTCATCTTTCGTGAATAATAGTTTACATTGCTTTCTTAGATATATATTTAAACACTTTGTTTGTCTTATAAAATCTAGTACGTTATTACTGAATATATATTGTCATACGTTTTTGTAAGTTGCTTGTGTCATTTTTCTTGTTCCTGTATCTTTGCTATTTCAATAAATAAATCATATTAATATTTCACACTTTAATATTAATAATAATAATAATAATAATAATAATAATAATAATAGTTTTTTTCCTCAAGAAAATATACAATTTTATAGGAAGCGTCATAAACATAATTACATAAAATATTGTATATTCATACATGTAGACGTAAGGTCGGTAACTTGAATTTAAGATTCATGTAACAATTAAATTATGTGATTGCTACCATTAAACTACTCGTTCAGATCGTAGAAGCAGTTTTGTATGAGAAAGTGTTTAAGTTTTCGCTTAAATATACTTAAACTTGCACTGTCTTTTATAGTATGTGGTAATTTATTATAAATTTTTACTCCCATTGAGCCCGGTGCCAATTTACTAATGTTTAACTTGCTGAACGTAATTCTTGGTTCATTTTTCCTTCTAGTGTTAAAGTCATGAAAATCTTTGTTATATGAGAGAGAATTTTTATTTTCACATATGAAAATGCTTAATTATGAATAAGCAAGTTAGGGTTAGGATACCGTTGACGATGAAAATATTTCTGCAAGAAACCCGCCTATTTGTACCGGTTAAATAACGCAACACTCTCTTCTGACTTACAAATACGTTTGCCGCTTGCGTTGATGCGCCCCAAAAGCAGATCCCCTATCTAAAAATCGATTCGACTTTTGCAGAATAAAATATTAACAGTTGATTAATTGTTAAGTATTGTTTCAGATATCTAATTTGATAACATATTTTATTTAAATTAGAAATGAGAATCTCGCAGTGATTATTCCACATTAAATAAGTATCAAACGTGAATCCTAAATTTTTTGCATTTGATCCATTATTAATTCTGTTGTTTCCGATCCCGATATCAATATTCATATTTTTTTTATTTTGATACGTATGAAAACGCATGTAGTTTGTTTTAGTTTTATTAAGATGAAGTGAATTTTCATTACACCAACTTATTAACTTTTTGAGGTTTTCATTACATTTAATTTCCAATAAAGTATTATCATTGCTAGATATTATCAATGATGTGTCATCTGCATAAAGTATTGAATCTATGTCGTCATTAAAAATGAGATTGAGATCATTAATGTAAAGGACAAACAGTATCGGGGCTAGTATGCTACCTTGCGGGCAGCCAGTGTTTGTGGTTAGATGGTTGGAGTGAGTTTTATCAGAGTGGGAGCCGCTGTGGCTCTGAATGCACACAAACTGTTGGCGGTCTCGTAGGAAACTTATCAGCCAGTCCAGGGGTGTGCCTCTGATTCCAGCCAGCTCCAATTTATATATTAGACGATTGTGCTTGATACAGTCGAACGCCTTGCTCAGATCACAGAAAACAGCCACCTCTCTAGATATGTAATTATCCTATCATAAATTAGATGAACGGCTTTAACTGTTGAGCAATTTTCTCTGAACCCGAATTGGTTGGTGTTAATTGTATTCTATGATCTGAAATGACATTCTCTAAAACATAACTATTACCGTTAAAGTTTACAAAAATGTAATCTAGGAGATGTTTTCCCCTAGTAGGAGTAGTTACAATATTTGTTAAATTATAAGTAGTTAATATATCACAGAGTATTTTGTAGTCTCGAAGGTCTCTATTAGGGTCTATGTTAAAATCCCCTCCAAAAATTATATTTCGATTGGCTTGAAATACTTTATCTAAAGTGTCGGTCAATTTGTTAGTAAAAAAAGTCGGAGCCAGGAGTTCGGTAACAAGTAAGAATAAGGACGGAACTATATTTGTACGGTTTCCATTGAATCCCACAAATTTCAAAAATTTTGTCTATACAACAATCGTTAAGGTTTATGACCGATATCTCAAGGTCCTTACGATACCATATTCCGACTCCACCTCCTTTAGAGTTTGTTCGGCAGTAACTAGATCCATGAACAAAATTAGGAAAGTCTATTAAATCTAATTCATGTAATGAACGCCAAGTTTCTGTGAGACAGAGAACTTTTAAATTACTTAACTTGTGTACATATTCGGATGATATAAAGTCCAGTTTCTGTTGTGTCAATGCTTGACAGTTTAATAACAGCATGTCTTCACGTATGGATGATGCTATTTTTGGACGCTTTTTGGTTGTCAGGGCTTGTCAGTTGAGAGATGACAGATCACAATTGCACCAACGACGATGCAGTATCTCCAACGTGTACATTCTAGTCAATTTCTGTAAAGAAAAAAAATTCAGTAGTCGCCATTGTGATAAGATTGTTCTATTAAATTAATTTAGACTTTATAATTTTATATATGTCGTGCTTTAGTTATTTATTTATTATTGTATGTTTCGACGATATTTGCATGGTTGATTTTACACAATGAATATATTATTATAAAATATCAGTCTGTAATGTGTATAACATATAAAATTACTTGTACTACATTACATTTTCCCTAATTTGTCCTGATTAAGCTTCAACTCGAAGCAAAACGTCGACGTATCATAAGAATTGACGTTACGATCCTTATAACATAAATAACTATTATATTTGCTTAATTTAACTTTGTAATTATACGTATAGCTATACAGGGTGTTTCATGTACCAGTACAAGGATTTGAAGTATGAATAACAACACGAGAAAAAAATCCCAATAAACACCGTAAAGCTTCTTAATATAGATACCGAGGATTTCATAAAAGAAAAACAGGAAATTGTAAGTTGCTTTTTGGCTGTCGCAAGAATTTTTATATGCCTTCTAAGTATTAAATTTAAAAATCATTATTTAAATAGCCTCAAATTTGAAAATATCAGCAAACATCCATCAGATATTTTACAATTAATTTTTAAAATTTTGATGATATTTTGAAAAAGTCACCTGATCTGAAACAGAATGTGACGTCGCTACACATACATCTTCATCGGCTCCAATTGGGCCCTTCATAGTATCAATTCTTTGTGTTTTGTTACAAGTATTATGATAAGTATATTGTCAGAGTTGTCAAACAACTATCAAATTTTTGAGTTTGGTTCGTGTTAGATAATAAAAAATCCAATATAAAATACATAATTTACAGTATTATATTGTGCTTTCTTGCAAAATTGCTGCTAGCAGCAAACCTACTATTAAATTTATATACGCCAAAAGATGCAAAGAAAAGAAAATTGTATTGTATTTAAATATTCTACAACTATCCCAACTAACCTACCGTAATGCGGGGTGCACCATCTTGCATAAACCAACCCTGTTCTCGAAATGCAGGTTGTACGTTTCCAGCCACAGTGGTACTGGCAATGATGAAATGAAAAAGATGAAAAAGAGAAAACAAATGGGGATACGAGGGTATAAGCCAGTTATTTTTTGCTATTTCAGTACGCATGCGCTTCACTTAATATAAATCTTAAAATTGAAGCGTAAACGAAGCGAGTGCTTTAAATTACGCTCATGTTGGAAGTGTGTTTTCCCGCATTTCCTTGTACGTTGTAAATATCTATTTATGGCCCCGTAGTCTGGAAAAAAAACAATAATTATCAAAGTTAACCTGCACAATATCTATAAGTTTTATTTTACATTGTATTGTTAAAAAAATATGAAACAAAAATGAACTTACATATGCAAAATATTTCGTGAGAAATAAATCAAAAATTATTAATTTTAAAATTTTAAAAAATTTAAAATCCACGAAAGTTGTACATATTTTTCAGGGCTCTTATAAAAACTTTCCGGGCCTCCTAAGGGTGATCGAGACACTGATTAAAAATCACTACTATATTGTCATTGCTGAAATTTGTAATTTAAAACAGACGGCGCACCATAAACGTAATAATTTAATGTGTAATAAGCCGCGATGATATATATATATATATATATATATATATATATATATATATATATATATATATATTTAAAAGAAATAAATAATAAATATATCATCACGGCTTATTACCCATTACTGGGTGTGCCAATCTGCTTTGTACACAGATATTGGTAAAGATGATATATTTATTTATTTTAATTACATTAATAATTATAAGGCCTTCGAGTTCGACTATTTATTTATTTAATTTGTTTTAGTTTGTTTAATTAAATAAATAGATAGTGGAACTTGAAGGCCTTATAATTATTTACGAGTATATACATTATCAGCATGGTTTCCTTACATAACATTTAAATTATTTTAATTACATAACTACGATATTAACTACTTTAGTTTGAAATCCGAGCTCGTAGAGCGAGGATTTTAAGACGTCTAATCCTTGTTATTATGCATAACATCTATGGATTGTTCAATAGTTTATCGGTTTCAAAGAATGATTAATGAATATTATTTTTAAAAAAATTCTCTCATTAATGTAATTTTCAGAATGCCATGTAACAGAACAATTATTTTGACATTTATGTCAATGTAACAAGTTAGAATAATGTAAACCGTGTTAAGAACGATACACTAACGTTATCTGTAAGTATTAATGCAGAACATTACATTTGATTTTATTTCCATTTTGTAGAGTGTTGTTTTCACATCAATATGGTATAAATATTACCGTGCGTGCAACTTGCATTTCGAGAACAGGGTTGGTTTCTGCAAGATGGTGCACCACCGCATTATGGTAGGCTAATTGAGCTAGTTGTACAATATTTAAATACGCGTTATCCCCAAAGATTGATTGGTTGAAACGGATTTGTAGTTTTAGTTTGACCGCCACAGACCTCGGACTTAAATATATTGGATTTCTACTTAAAAAGACAATTGAAGAGTTAGGTGTACCAGCACTGATATTTTGATAACAGAAAGGAATATTGTAGGAACAAATAATACAACACTCGAAAAATATCAGTGTTAATGAAAACCCTAATGTACAGAGGTCACTTGTTCGACGCGCATAGGTATGTATTGAATGCAATAGCTTTCATTTTGAACATTTGCTCTAAGATTCTTTTTATAATTAAGTATTTATGAATAAATGAAAAAACTAACCTACAATTTCCTGTATCTTATGAAATCCTCGGTAAAAAAACTTGGCTTAGCTTGGCTACAAAATTATATATATATACATATATATATATATATATATATATATATATATATATATATATATATATATATATATATATATATATATACATATATACAGGTACATGAAACACCTAGTATGGCTATACGTATAATTACAAAGTTAAAATAAGCAGATATAAATATACTAATGTCCGCAAATTAGCCTTTATTTTTAAGTTTAATGATAAAGAAAAATATTATGAAGTATACTCAATCGAATAAACGACACAGAAAGTAAAAAAAGCTTCAAATTTTGTAGCCAAGCCAAGTTTTTTATTTCCGTGTAGTTTGGTAAATCACTCGACATAAATTAAATTAAATGCTCTAATATACTTATTAAAAGAAAGGTATATGCGCAGCAAAAAGGAAGTTAGAATATTGGTGGGTATTAGCGTTTTATATAATGTGAGGCTTGGCTTCGGTTTGATAGAAACAATGTTCTCTTGGGTTAAAAAAGAACTAGCTAGGTTTTCAAACTTTATTAAGCTTTTTCAAGCCTTTAAATCTTTGTAAATGTTCATGCGCGATCCCATTTATGCATGCTCATTTCAAAGTTTTTGTTTCATTTCATTAATTTTCGCAGTAGCTACATATATAATATATCTAAATTTACACCAATAGTTCTCATTCAATGTTAAAATAATAAATTTCATATTTTTAATTCACAATATAACGTAATATATCTTATTAATATGTAAAATAAATAAATGTGTGTTCCTATTAATTAGCACAGTATTATTTATTTATATATATATATATATATATATATATATATATATATATATATATATATATACAGGCTGTAAATGAAATACGTGCATTAAATTTAACCAGTAATGTAACTCGATGAGAGGAACATTATTTCGTAATAACTTTTTTTTTAAGTCTTTTAGATTTTGAGTTAAAATTCTTTAAAGATTTGCTGCATATTTCGTCACCCGCTCATGGAGAACAAATGGCTGTTGCCGTATTCAAGTGGGATACAAACAGCTCAAAAATTGTCGGTTATCGGTTACACTTACAGTCACAGTAATTAATAAACGAATCAAGGGAAATAACATTATTATTAATTAATACGTAATAGTACAATTTTTAAAATAAAGAAATTTTAATTTTGGTCAAAATTATAAAGTTGTGTATTAAACCAGGTTTTTAATCACCTGTGAATAGTGTGAATAGAGAAAGGCAAGGAGGGACGAGGAAGAGCAAAAGCATAGTTGTTAGGTTATGAGATGATTATTTATCGTCCACAAATCATAATAGTTTAAATACGTTATTCAAAAAATGTAAGTACAAACTTTTGTCCATTTAAAAGAGGTACATGAGTACCAATAATTAGTAGTCCATTTATTGTTCCCGCCCAAAACATTTTTTAATGAAAATTTTTACAGCATTTTCGTCTGTCGAGATGTGTATTGTGCATAATAAATACACCTTCCCAAGTAAATTCAGTCTCATTAATGAACTTTA
Source organism: Harpalus rubripes (assembly GCA_963082715.1). NCBI lineage: Eukaryota > Metazoa > Arthropoda > Insecta > Coleoptera > Carabidae > Harpalus > Harpalus rubripes. The sequence goes on along the minus strand of OY720448.1, from coordinate 34,962,826 downwards.
TGAGCCATTCGCAAAATTGAAGTCTGTTATGTGCTGAAAACATAGAACTTTTTGCACATGTTATTACCCACTCTTGCCCTGAGTGGATAATAATTATGGTAAACGATAAAAATACAAAAACTATACAACCGGGCGACAACGTTAATTTATGGACGATACGAAAAATCTTACTACTATGCCCAGATTTTAAACCCGCGAAAGTAATGGCGAGAGCGGCGTAACTCAGTGGTAGATTAGGGGTGAGTTTTACGTAAAGAAGAGGGAAAGGGCGCCAGTCGAAATAAAATTCAGCCTCTCAACCGAACGTGTTTCGACACACGGCACGGAACTGGGAAAATGCGGCAATAAGGAAGTATAGTGATGTTAACGGTAATGATAATAGGAGAATATACTTCGAACATAAACTCTGTACGTAAAATAAAACGAATATTTAATAGCCGTACTTCTACAGACATAAAAAAACCTTAAGTCCGGTTCGCGGGAACATTCAAATAACTTAGTAACTAGGCAACACTGACTCGTGCGTTTCTGCGAGCGGTTGGTATTGAAAAAAAGTAATAAAGATCAAGCGGAATTTTGGAATACGATTAAACATTTAAATAACAAAACATATAAAAGCAATCCAATAAAAGTTGAGACCTGGGAACGACATTTTAAATTATGGTATGGCACAAGATTATCCTGCGATACTGCATTTATAGATGTAAGACACCCCTACCTTGACTCTGATATTAGCTACAGCGAACTAAATGCGGCGTTAAACCACTTAAAAACAAATAAAAGTCCTGGTATAGACAACGTGACAAATGAACATCTGAAGCTTTTACCAGAGATATGGAAAACCTACATACTGAGTATGTTCAATAAATTCCTAACATCAGAAGAGGTGCCAAACAGTATAATGAATATAAAATTATCCCTTTTACACAAGAAGGGTGATGTAAATGATATAAATAATTATAGACCAATTGCTTTATGCAGCAGCATTATCAAGCTATTTACATATATAATAAATCATAGGTTACAGACTTGGGTAGAAAGCCAGGATATCCTACCCGAAGCCCAAGCGGGCTTTAGGAAAAATAGGTCTTGTTTAGACAATATATTTGTAATGAACGCGATAGTACAAACAGAGATTATTACAAACAAAAGTGGTTTTTATGCTCTATTCATTGATTATCAAAAAGCCTTTGATTCAGTATGTCATGAAAAATTATGACACAAAATATATGAAAAAGGAATTAGCGGAAAATTCGTCCGCCTTCTGAAATATATGTATAGATCGGTTGAAATGACCATCGATATACAGGGAAATAAATCACATTCAATACCCATCACTAAAGGTGTCCTACAAGGAGAGTGCACCAGCCCATTATTATTTGCTGTATATATGTCTGATTTAGAAGAATACTTCAAATCAAAAGGATTAGAAGGAATTTATATTAATCAAAACATAGATATCCTTTCATTGCAGTATGCAGATGATATAGTCATCTTTGCCAAAACTCCGTTTGATTTGACGAGAAAATTAAAAGCATTGGAAGAATATAGCGACCAATTAAATCTAAAAGTAAATGCAACTAAAACGAAAATATTGCACTTCCATGTAGGGCGTCCCCCCAAATATGTAAAACGTTACTTTTGTCAAGGGGAAGAGATACAACATACAAAAAAATACCTATATTTTGGTATAACCTTTACATCATCGGGCCTGTATAATACTAACACAAAGGACTATCTGAACAAAGCTAACAGAGCCTCCGGTGCAGTTAAAAATATAATGAAGAAATCCGGCATCTACAGTTACCCTGCACTAATCAAGCTATATAATTCCGTAGTAATTTCATCACTACTTTATGGAGCAGAAGTCTGGGCAAAAAATCAGCTGGATGCTATTGAAAAATGCCAGGCAAACTTTTTCAAAACATTTTGGGGGTGGAGCCCAACAACTCCTAACTACATGGTCAGATGTGAAACTAATCAGCACAAATTAGAGATAAGGGTTATTAAAAGTATATTAAATCTGTGGTACAAAATTCTACTAATGGCTGATAATAGATATATGAAATTATACTTCCATAAATTACTAGAAGTGCATAAGAAAACCAATATCAGTATTACAAGGAAACGGAAATATAACTGGTGTACCAAACTATCTGAAATACTGCATAAGATCGATTACAACTGGTTATGGGAAAGTCAAGATTTTATAGCACTAAAAAATTAGATGACTAATATATTAGATAAATTTATTAATCTGTACTGGGAGGAAGATATGAAAAGGATACAACACTCAACTTACAATACATTATATAAATTTTATCAATATGGAAAAGAATACATGACATCTAATTTACCATAGAGAATTATAAAATTAGTCTCTCAATTGCGAATTTCCAATAATAAAAGATTGAAAATATACACTGATGGTGTAACACATTCTTTCGATTCTAGTGAAATCTGTTCACTTTGTAATCTGCTCGAATATGATAATCTGTATCACCTATTTTACAGATGTCCAATTTTTGAACCTCTGAGAACGCAGTTACTACCACCAGCTAACCATGAATCGAGCAATCCACTATCGTCACTTCTAGCGAGAGTACAAGACTTTGTCATTATGTACAAAATATATAACTTCACACTATCAGCACTCAAGCTTAGATCATTTATAATAAACATGTAATTTCAACATACACCCTAAATATTATGTATTACGCCATTTATTAGATATGTGTATTATATAAATATACTATTATTATAGTTGCCATACTTTGTAATAAGTATACAATGCTAATTATACAAATAAAATTATTATTATTATTATTATTATTATTATTACTTCGAACATAAACTCTGTACGTAAAATAAAACGAATATTTAATAGCCGTACTTCTACAGACATAAAAAAACCTTAAGTCCGGTTCGCGGGAACATTCAAATAACTTAGTAACAAGGCAACACTGACTCGTGCGTTTCTGCGAGCGGTTGGTATTGACAAAAAGTAACTAATATTCCAAAATGGCGCGGGCGATGATGTGTGCGTCTTTGGCCCAAAGATATGCGCGTCAATCGCAGTAAATAAACAACTTGAACTGTATTCTAACCTAGTCGAGGTCGTTCGCAGATTCGTACTCCAGTTTACAAATGAATTAAATATACAAGTCGACCGCGAATCGGCTTGGTATACAATGGTGTACGTTGAACAATTATATAAAGCGTAAGTACAACTAATATAGATAATCGATTTTGACATTACATAATACACATGAATGCAGGTTATGAAATATGACAGTACGTTTGATATAAATGAGTTGCACAACAGGGAAGCCGTTGTCCCAATGAATAACATGGAATAATAAAGTGAAAGACTCTTATCTGGTCGCTAGGTTGACACGGCTGGCTGTGGGTGTGGAGGCGACAGATGACACCAAAAGCTCCAATCGCAGACGAGATGTGTGCAGATAGCCGAACCAGGTTGCACCAGGTGGTTTTCCCACAAGTACAGGAAACTATGATGGTGAATAGTGGTGGTAACTTCCAGATAATCGGTCGTAGGCGTCAAACGGCACAGGTATTTCATCAACGGAAGCTGAACAATCAACCTTGAGGTCCGATACGTGATGTACAGCTCGTGATCGATAAGTAAAGTCACAATCGATGGAGGTGACGTCACGATAAACGTAGCGAGAATAAAGTCGATAATTGTGCACGTAAACGTGACAAGACGGTAACGTAAAAGAAACGTGACTTGAAAATAACACTAAAAATAAAAAGCCTTAGTTAAAATGCGGCTAAATAGTAAATTCAGTTGCAGGACTGTGTGTATTAAATCCCGAATACACGGAGGAACCACTCTGTTCCAGAAAATTAGTTGCCGTACAAAAATTCCCTCACACGAGGATAATATTTCGAAAAACGATAAAAACGGTAACTTCAGCGACACCAAAATTGTACGTGCAACTCCACAGGCTGCTAACCAAGAATCCTTTACCAATAAACACGTTAAATCTTTGCACAAGCGTCGGTGGGGGTCGTTCACCTGGCCTTGAGAATGAACTAGCCGAGTTGGTCAAGATGACGAAGACGACCGCAACGCGGGGACGTCATCAAGGCTGACTAAGATGTAGGCGTAAGAGAAATCGACATGTAACATTGTTATGTATATAACTGTTGTTTTTTTAAAAATTGTCATATGTGACACTCCGTATTGTGATGTGATAAAGATGTAGAAGATTAACAAATGTGCAAATATTAAGAACAGAATGATTTGGTGATGATTTGGAAACGCTCCGTGTAAATGCGTTGACAACTCCATGACACTATCTTTATGTCAACCGTGATGTCAAGTAAAATGTAGTACAGATACGAATAAAAAAATAAATAAATAAACCATAGGTAAGTAATTACAATGTCTGTGTACGCGCATTTTGACAGAATTTTACCTTATAAACAAGTTTATTACTAATATCAAAATTTAATTGGAACAATTATTAGGACTGTCAATTGCTAAAACAAAATTTTTATAGCTATTGCTACTGCATTCAATTATCACAAAAATATTTGGAACGACTCGTCAATTTACGGGGTGGTAAAAATGCTAAAAAAATATGCGATTTCGAGAAAAAGTTATTAAGAAATATTGTTGCTCTCGACGAGTTATATAATATATATAGAGCGTAAATGAAATGAGTGCATTCAATTTAACCAGTAATATAACTCGTCGAGAGCAACAATATTTCTTAATAACTTTTTCTCGAATTCGCATATTTTTTAGGATTTTTACAACCCTGTAAATTGACAAGTCGTTCCAAGTATTTTTCTAATAATTGAATGCAGTAGCAATAGCTCTGAAAATTTTGTTTTAGCAATTGACAGTCCAGTCAGTTGTTGCAATTAAATTTTGACATTAGTAATAATAGTATATTGTGTTATTAGGAGTAAAAGTGATACTTTGTGTGGCGAGCATGGAAGTTTGCATGACGAGCGAAGCGAGTCGGACAATTGCATGCGAGGCACACAAAGACACTTTTACTCCGAATGACACATTATATTTTTTTTTCAAACGCACATATTTAAATAAAATAATTTAAAACTTGACGTTATTAAAAACATTTTCTTCACTTTTTGTTATAAACATTCAAGTGAAAATTTTCACACTTTTACGTTTTGACGTTTGAAAAGAATTGTATAATTTTATATCCTCTTTGTGTGAAATTGAAAATGCTGCAATTTGAAAAATTAAAATATACACCTCTTGAAGTTGTGGAATTAGAGAAGGCTGCTATTGATAAATTGTTCCCAACTAAGTCTAGCAAGTTCTATGAAGCGGCGTATAATAGATTTCTTCATTGGTGTGATGAGAAAAACATTAAAAATTATTCTCGGCATACTTTTCGGAAATGGCGAATCAATGTAAAATGAAAAGCTCAACTATGTGATGTGGTCACAATATTCAATGATAAACATTAAACATGGGATAAATATTGGCAATTATTTAAAACTTCATGCTTATGTTCTTATTTGACGTTTCAGATGAGAAATATTTGGCGATATTCCCATACTTTTCTTCTTTATTTAAGGAATATAATTCATTCATTTTGTTAATCTTGTGCCTAAATTTTACATTTCTATCTATATTTCAATTCATCTTCCTACAATATAATCTTTTTGTATCACTTTATTTCGAAGTATTCTTACCTTTATTACCGTCCCTGTTATTGTAATATGTACGTCTACTGTACTTTAATTATATTATTTGTTATTTCGTTAAAAGTATGTAAACTGTCTATATTTCATTTTATAGGTTATCAATTTCAATCTTATGTCAGTAACTTTATTCTTAGGTTATCTAGTGAGTTATAGTGACATTTAGGGCGATAGATTTCTATTGTACAAGTTACTTCTTATTGGCTGATTCTATATAGTTTCTATGGTTATTTATTTATTTTATTTCTACGCCGCCGGAGTAGAAATAGCTTATTTCTACGCCGGCGGCGTAGAAATGAAACTTCTACTTTGTGAATCAAGTCACAAAAGATGCCATTTTTATGACGTTTGAAAAAAAAACTTGTTTATAAGGTAAAATTCTGTCAAAATGCTTACGTTTACAAATAGCGAGTACACAGACGTTGTAATTACTTACCTATGGTTTATTTATTTATTCGTATCTTTACTACATTTTAATTTGTGGCTGATATAAAAGACAGTGTTATAGAGTTGCCAACGCATTTAGACGGAGCGTTTCCAAATCATACGTTCCTAATATTCGCACATTTGTTAATCTTGTACATTTTTATCACAATACGGAGTGCCACATATGACAATTTTTAAAAAAACAACAGTTATATACATAACATGTGCAAAAAGTTCAATGTTTTCAGCACATAACAAACTTCAATTTTGGGAATGGCTCATAATGTTCATTAATGAGACTGAATTTACTTGGCAAGGTGTATTTATTATGCACAATACACATCTCGACGGACGAAAATGCTGTAAAAATTTTCATTAAAAAATGTTTGAGCGAGAACAATAAATGGACGACTAATTATTGGTACTCATGTACTTTGTTTAAATGGACAAAAGTTTGTACTTACATTTTTTGAATAACGTGCTTGAACTATTATGATTTGTCAACGATTAATAATCATCTCATAACCTAACAACTATGCTTTTGCTCTTCCTCCTCGTTTCTCCTTGTCTTCCACTATTCACAGGTGACTAAAAGCCTGGTTTAATACACAACTTTATAATTTTGTTATCCAAAATTAAAATTTCTTTACTTTAAAAATTGTACTTTTACGAATTAATTAATAATAAATGTTATTTCCGTTGATTCGTTTATTAATTACTGTGACTGCAAGTGTAACCGATAACCGACAATTTTAGAGCTGTTTGTATCCCACTTGAATACGGCAGCAGCCATTTGTTCTCCATGGGCGGGTAACGAAATATGCAGCAAATCTTTAAAGAATTTTAACTCAAAATCTAAAAGACTTAGAAAAAAAAGTTATTAAGAAATATTGTTGCTCTCGTCGAGTTACATTACTGGTTAAATTTAATGCATTTATTTCATTTACATCCTGTATATATATATATATATATACCGGGTGGCGCTCGAAATCCGTTACATAGGCATTTAACATTAGAAAACAGTGTTTTCGTGTGCGTTGCTTCCCAAATTATTTTAGAAACAAATATTTCTAATTAAAGTTGTAGATCATGATTATTCTGCATTTGAATCAAAAAAACTAAATTAATTGTTCATGCTTTGTAACGGCAGAAATTTGATATAAAAATGTTGAAAATCACGTCAAAATCGTGATAGCCAGGGAATTAAAACAAAAAGCATAACAAATGTATTTTTACCTCCCATCATACCGTAGGTAAGGGAGGTAATGTAATCGTGCCAAAAATTCGATGGCGAGTTTTCAGTAAATAAGCACGAATTAGGGTCCCCACAACACGTTTTTACCTTTTTTACGATAATGTCTGTCTGTCTGTGTGTGTGTGTGATAATTTTTTCGCCCACGATAACTCTTATAACAAACTTCCAAATATATCTATTTTCCGTATTTGAGCTTCCTGCATTCATGTAATGAGTTAACTAGATTTTGGTTAAAATTTGATAAATGGAAGTGATACTTTACTTGAAGCCCAAAACAGCTTTTAATGAAAAACTATATTAAAATTTAATCCAAAACTTTTAAATTTTAGTATTTAAGACTTTTATATTATGGGAAACAACATATTATATTTTGGCTAAAATTAATCAACCAGAAGTGATACTTTACTTGAAGCTCTGAACAGATTTTCGTGAAAAAAATAATAAGATATTTAAAACACGTGTATAATTTGAAACAACATTAGATTTTGACTATACCTATATGATAAACCGGAAGTGGTACTTAATTTGGAGCTCTTAACAGGTTTTTGAGGAAAAATAAAATAAAATATAATCCAAAATTTGGTATTACAGACTTTTCTATTTATTGGAACAACAAATTAGATTTTGATTACAAACAATCAACCGGAAGTGATACTTTACTTAAAGTTCATTGCTATTTCAAACATGGAATGGACGAGAGGTTATGTGTTGGCCACGTCAGAGTTTTTTATCTGATTGAAGAAGTCTCAATATTTGACAGTTAAAACATCAATCATTTGTTTGTCTTATTTTTTAATTCCACGGCTAGTGCTATTAAACTAAAATTTTCATATTTAATTTCTAGAATTACTAAACATACGAAATAAATTTTGTTTATTAGTTTAAAAGTAGAATTTTGTGCTCTACAATTTTTATTTAAAGAAATATTTTTTATGATAGTTTGGGTGGCAACACGCTACGTAAAACGGTTTTACCATGTAAAATGCCTATGTAACAGTTTTCCAGCGCCACCCGATATATACGAATATATACGAATATATATATATATATATATATATATATATATATATATATATATATATATATATATATATATATATATACCGTGTGTCTATCTTAAAGGTGTACATAGGAGATTAACATGGGAAATCAGTTTTTTGCAAATTCCTGCTCGCCTAATTATTTTAAGCAAAAACGCGTCAAATAAAAGTTTTAGGGCATAAAATTCTGCATCTAAATCAATAAACCGAATTACTTTTACATGCTTTGTAACGACAGAAATTAAATATGAAAATGTCGAAAATTACGTTGAAAATATCGACAGCCATGGAATTGAACAAAAAATAAATAAATGCTTGACGTTTTATTAAATTGTCAGAAACGTCAAATAAGTTAACTTACGTTGTGACAGATAAAACATCAAGCATTTATTTATTTCTTGTTCAATTCCATGGCTGTCGATATTTTCAACGTAATTTTCGATATTTTCATATTTAATTTCTGTCATTACAATGCATGGAATGCTAATTCTGTTTATTGATTTAGATGCAGAATTTTATGCTCTAAAACTTTTCTTTGACGCATTTTTGCTTAAAACAATTAGGAGAGCAGGAAATTGCAAAAAACTGATTTCCCATGTTAATCTCCTATGTACACCTTTACGACAGACACACGGTATATATATATATATATATATATATATATATATACGGGACACCTTTATTATTATTTTTTTTATTATTGGAAATAGAAGAAAATTACTCAAATGAAAGTTGTAGAGTAGATCGAGGGCGACATTCACTTGTTGAAGAAAAAACTTTTAACCAGTGGTTCTCAAACTAAAACATGAAATATGTTTTTCTATGGGATGCTATGTATTTTTTATGTTCATTCGATAAAGTATTTTTTTAAGTCAACCATGTAATCATTTTATATCCTTACATAACAAAAATATTGAGAAAAATGCAATTGACATTTAAATAAATTTAATTTCATAGTTATTTTTTAGTAGGCTAGACATGAAAAAGATTAACTTTAAATTAAATTTAAAAAAACAAATAATTGTTAATAACTTTATGAATAGCAAGAATACGAATTATGCACTAAATAATTCAAATTGACAGATGGCAGTTTTTGTTTTTCGTACATAGCCAACTGAAAAATAAATACGAACATAAAATTAACTTTAAATTTTAATTTCATTTTTATCAATATTTTTATTATGTAAGGTTATAAAATGATAAATGATTACATAAATTCAGAAAGAAATACTCTATCGAATAGGCCTAACATATATATATATATATATATATATATATATATATATATATATATATATATATATATATATATATATATATATATATATATATATGTTGTCTACTTTTTTTCCCGAACAGAAAATTCAATGTTAATATTTTGATTTGGCGATCTCTTTACCTATTAATTTTACAAAAAAAAGTGTAATGAAAAATGTTCAGAATTAAAAAGTGCATCGGTGAGTACCAAGCAGGCACCGGACAGCTAAAAACACTATCATAGTTCCAGGAAGCAAACTGTAGAGGCGCGTCAGTGCTTAAATTTTAAGAGAATGGATTAAGTCACCTTTGAGTTCAAAACATTTTGCATCATTTTGAATTGTAAAGTCACATAAGTTATCATACATGTCATTTAACATACTTTTTAACATCTTTAATTTTTTGGTGATTCAATTTGTAATAGTTTATAGTTTTAGTTATAGTACCAGCAGTGATTTATTTCGTGATTTCTCCAGTTTTAAAGTGTATAAACTGTGTTTATTTTTTGACGTAATATGGAATTGAAATTCAATAAGTTGATGAACATTCGTTGTGCTGTTTGATATAAAGTGCAGTGCAAAGAAGCAAATAGATGTTTACTTTTATATTTAATGATGAAATGTACCATTTTCAATATCCTTTTATCTTACATATAAATAAATATTAAAATAGAAGTGTATGTCTATCTGACAAGTAATTTTTAATTTATTTAGAAATGAATTTATAGTTCTTTTGTGATTATTTAAAATATATGTATGTTCTTATATTCAATTTTCTTATCTTTTATTTTAAAAATTTAAAATTTCAATTTATCTACACATGACATGTCTCCTATGTCACAAACTACCAAGCCGACCAAGCCATCACAGTGTGCGTTAGTTTGTATTTCGAAAAATACATTAATTGTCCTATCTGTAGTTGAGGTGGTCCGTGGTACCAAGTTTGTTGTTCAATTTTTTCTTATGTACCAGTTAGAAGCAAAAGAATTTACTTGAATTAAGGCAATTATCAGAGTGCTAAGAAAAATAAAACGATAATTTATGTTTGATGTTTCTGGCATATCTGACAGACTTGATATTTCATTTGATTTTATGATTATCATCATTTAGATTTGTGATTAATTTTTTACTTCTAAATGGTCTTCCTATTATTCTAATAATAATAAAATTAAAATAAATGTCAAATCTGCCAGATATTTCAGAAACAGCAAACACAAAATAAGGTCTTAGTTTTCATGGCACTCTGATAATTGCCTTAATTCGTGTACTTTCTTTTGCTTCTAACTCGTACATAAGAAACAACTAAACAACAAATTTGGTACTCAGCGATGCACATGTTCATTTTGAACATTTTCCTTCAATACACTTTTTTTCTAAAATGTGATATAATGATGGAGAAGTCAAATTATGATAGAGATTTTTTAAGCAATATTTTATTCACAGATAAATGCACATTTACCAGAATGGCGAACCCAATGGTCATAATTACCGATATTGGTCCCAAAATAATCCACATAATATTATAGAGTCTCGGACACAATATCGACATACTGTAAATGTATGGACAAGAATTTTAGGAAATAAAATCATTGACCCGTTCTTCAGTAAAAGAATAAATTCGGAATCATGTTTGAATTTATTAATGAATAGTACAAATGTGTTGTAGGGACTTTATTTCGTGCTTATTCTCTAAAAACTCTGTCGATTTTTGAACCGAAAACATTATCTTCATTACCCACGGTATTACGGTATGACGGGAGGTAAAAACAAATGAAAGTCGGAATGCGAATCGCATATAATGTGTATTTTTAAATGTAAAACTGACGTGTTTCAGCTTATTTAAGAGCTTATTTCACTCAGAATAAGGGGTTTGCATGAGAGGGGTATCACTATGTACCGACAATGGGACGGTCATTTTATTCCTTAGCCCTTCCTTCAAATCCTTTTACAACCACAAATAAACCCTTTCGGATAAAAACATTATAATCTAGTCTCTACTCGATTCTTGTTTTACTCGTATATTTAAAATTATAATATATTCTTTTGGCTTAAAATGAAAATAAATATCTCAAAGAATTAAATTGAACAAAATGTAAGTCAAAAATGATATCTACATAGATTATAAAATATTTTTGAAACATGATATTCAAATACACATGAATATGCGTATAGGTACATTATAAATTAGACTTATAAAAATAGTTCCAGAGAACGTAATAGATTATTATTAATGTCAACATAAGATAATAATAAAACTATAATAGTATTAAAAAAATATCATTATTAATAAAACTAAATTAAGTAAGCTTATTTGATAAAACTTCATTTTCTATTTATTATACGATGCCGAACTCATATTAGTTTACATTTTCAACAAATTATAAAATCTATACAAATGGTTAAAAAATTCTATAAAATGATTTCGGCTACTTTAAATATAGATCTATTACTTTAAAAAAAACTGTGGGCCGAATGACTGTTGATAATAGTTTGACTGGTATTTTAAGAGTCATCTTCTAGTCCAGATTTAGCTTTTACCGAGACCCGTTACTTTTGGCACAATGAAAGGCGACTTTATAAAAATTCAGTGCGTACCTACAGTAAAATGTACCTTGCAAGACCTATGGGACAATACTCCCCGGAAAACGTGCAGGCCTTAAATTACTCACTATTTGCGTATGTTTTATAATTTGTTTGTTAAAAATGTTAACCGATCCAACTTATTTGAGTTTGGGCTTGTAGTAATAGTACCAGTACCAGTAATAACGAAAAAATAAAAGTGAGTTTATTAATGTCAAAATATACATGCTAACCAAACAAATACATTATTAAAGAAAATGAAAAAATACTACCTATACATAACTAATAAAACTATGCTTAGTTGTGGAATAGTTATTTATGCAACAAGAGTAAAAAGTATAGTCTTATTTCATGAATATAAAAGTTTATACGTCTACCAGTCTAAAGACAATCATTTACTTTGTCAATAAGAAATTTTAATTGTTTATTCCCATTAGTTTGGGTTAGTTTTAGTTTTTGTTTGTATGTAATCTCTGTAAATAAACAAATTAGTGGATTTGTTAATTTTATGCATTTATTTCAAAATCTATTAACAATAAAAACATTTCGATTCTGTACGAGTCTAAAGACAATCATTTACTTTGTGAATACAAACTTTTAATTGTTTATACCCAATAGTTTGGTCAAGACAACTTGTTTAATTTAAGCTCTTCTGAGTAATCTATAAATGGGTACTTTTGGAATTTATATTCACTTTCTAAGTTATTTATAACGGTGTATTAATTATGATTTTGACAAGCAAACCCTGTAGTTTGTAATTTGTTACTGTATTAGTGACATATTACAGCGAAAATTGTAAAATAATTACTTTATTTACAAAATTTTAAAGATATTGTAAATAGCAGAAACAGAAAAATAATTATTCTATAAGAGATTTAAACTTTCACTCGGGTAGACCGTAGACCCTTTCCCGTCTTTCCCCGTCCATCCCTTGTTTACTAATTTTCGTCAATATTTACATACATTTTTATATATTTTTATCATTAATATAATATATCTTGTAAAACTGAATACCGTGACATTTGAATTTTCCTTAATTTTAGACTAGAAGTATATAAAATATGAGCATGAAAAATCAGACATTTTGTAATTTTAGTAAATTTTTATTTCTAAAACTATTAACAGTAACAAACTTTTTACACTGTGCCAGGCTAGATACAATCTCTTACTTTGTCCGTATAAAATTTCATACTTTTTTTCTTACTCGCTTAGATATAGGGCTCTAAATAATAAAGATATTTTTTCAGCTTTATTTTGGGAGAAGTGTAGGCCCTTAAAAACCAGTTGAGTTCGCTTTTTTAAATATGCCATAATTTAATTCCTATAGTATTATACCTTTGGAACGTTAGTTTAAATGAAAGTTAACTGAAGATAAACTAAATGAGCTTGTTTTATTGTCATTAATATTGTAATTACAGTGACATAATATTCGTCAAATTTTGTAAATTTGTTTAACCTAACTTCAAAACATGTAGTGCTTCAAGAAGAAAAAAACACCCTACACTACTTACTCCTAAACCCACATTTAATCATCCACGTTTCTTCATTTCCTTGGCGGCGATGCAAGAATTTCCTCATGTGACATTGTTCTGTCGTAAGCGCGAACGTGAAATACTCATATTGAAAATCATTTTGGTTTTATTTCTCGCGTTTGCGGCACGACCAGTACATTGCCATTATACGATGGTTGCGGATGAAGTAGTGTTTTGTGGAAATACGGAGTAATCTGGAAATGCATTTAGAGTTGTTTTGTAGTACTCGTAGTACGATACGGAATATTCAGAGGTGGAATTCCATATTTATTATGCGCACAAATAAATTCGGGTTTTAGTTATTTATGAATTTCAACAGAAATTAAATATTGAATATGAAATATTTGCTAAAAATTTGATCATATATTCTGTTTTATCATCCGCCTACCTCTCGTATGTATGTGAGGTCTTCAATACTTTCGTTGAATAAATCGTAAAAAAAGTATATTGTGAAACACATGCGTGAAGGATTCTTACACCAGAGTGGGTGGCTGTTGGCTGCAGCACTGGCCTGCGGCTTGCGTCGCAAACTCCACTCTCTTATAAAGGAAGTCAGCTTCACTCATTTATTCCACTATATCCTATAATTTGAAAATATATACCCTATATAATATTCGAGATTTAATAAAAAAACTATGTGAATTTTCATTTGCTTTAAAAAATAATTATTTTTTCATCAATATTAAAATTGTCTCCTTTAAACAATTTTGTATTTGATATAATGCACTAATGTCAACGTTGTTTCTAATCTGCAAAAAGCTTGCGGAATACACTTTGTGATATAACCTTGAGCTCTTTACCTTATTTCCTTTATGGTCGCAAAACTTTGTCCTTTCAATGTAGTCTTTATTTACGGTTAAAAGAAAATAATCACAGGAGGGCATGTCTGGTGAATATCGTGTCTGCGTCATCACGAGAGTGTTGTTTCTGCCCTTAAAATATAAAATGAGTAGTGAACTGTGAGCAGATTGTATGTCGTATTTCAAACACAGGAGTTGTTTGTACACAATTCTTTTCGCCTGTATAAAATACTAGCTATTACGAAACATATCTTCTATATTTTCCACATTATCACAAGTGATTGAACGCCTGAGTCCTGGGTGTCTTGTCATCTTCTACGTCTTCACTGCCGTCTTCAAGAAAATACAAGATGTGGTGTCCGAAATTAATAGCATTGTCTCTCAAAATTGTAATTTTACTGACAGAGAAATGAGAATATGAATTATTATTGGCAAATTATACAATAACACCGTATCTAAAATATTTTGTAAAAGTCTTGAGAAGCTAGAGTGAAAGAATAAAAGGATAAAGATACGCAAAAATATACAACGATGAATACGTTATATTAAGTAAAACAATTAGAGCGCAAGTTTTACAATCAGAGAGTTTCTCAGGTGTATTGAATTAAAGAGGAGACAAGTAAGCAGAAGAAACTCCGATTTTTGTCTTCCAAATAATGTATTCGTCTATGTATTTGACAAAAATAGCACTTAATTTTCCAACCTTACCTTTACTACTAACTCTCATTATCTACACAGTATTCTTTACAGGTTTACAGTACTTGGAGGATGACACTTGCTTGCGAACAAGTTGCAATTTTACACTTCGTGACTATTCAAGGAGAATATTTGTACTTATTATCTCAATTACGACTTAGATATCCTAAATCCTGGCGATTTCTAGTTTTTGCCTTATATTTATGGCAAGCCATATACGAGTATTTGTTTATATATCTTGTTATAACTTATATGTCGTGAGTGGTAGTGTATACGTAGACAAAATAAGAAAATATCGCGAATGTACATTTTCGGGTAGCAGCTTGATAGTAGTTAGATATTTACTGTCATAAAATTGTTTTTGTTGCTATCAACATGCCAGCTTAATTTTTTGCTAACACCAGATTCTAGTTTGTTGAGCTGCCGACCTAAAGTATCTAAATTATTCAGTAAAAATTTATATTAGTTACGAGTATACAAGGCAGCAAATTTATTTATTTAATTTTGCCTTATAAAGTCATCTTTATTTCCTTGGATACGGGCCATTTAAGTTGTTGTTTTATAAACATTTTTATTTCGCTAGCGTTTTAAAGGATTTTATTTCACTAGCGGTTTTAAAGTGTCAACCAACATTGTTGGAATACATTCAAATATTCAACGTATACGCGCTGTTCCTTCAAGAAGAAGAAGAATTTTATAATTTTGTGTAACGTATTTCTGATTTGATTCATTTCTTTGTCATATGACCCATATTGAATTTCGTAATATCTTAAACTGTAAAACAGTATTAAAATTATTTATTTCAGTCTATTATAATAAAGGGTTCATATTCATAAACAAATTTATTAAATAATTAAGCAATAATTTACAAATATTGAAGAATTTAAGAATTTATTTATAGGAGTTACTTATTTCATTTTTTCATCAACGAAGTCAATTCTTGTAGTTGCACGGCTTCGTTTATGAAGAAAATGTTACAGTTTTGAGCACTTCCACTTTGAAAATTTACAGTTTTAGTAGCACTAACTAATTCGTTGTTTACGACTTCATATATCCACATTTTCAAAAATAATGAGACAAGCTTTCAACATCGAACAATAACTCCAGAGTGACGACGGCTTTAAATTCTTGGAATTTTCGGAAATGTAATTCAAAATAACAGCTTCGGTAACTTCACTTGAATTTTTTTGTATTCTCCAGGTGCAAAATTTTTGGTAAGTTTTTTTGTATATTTCTTTTGATTTCTTGGGTAGTAAGTTTTCCATTATTGTAACTTCTTCTTCCATTTTCAATTTCTACACAGATATTCGAGTACACTGTATAAACTTGTAGCGAATTTACTGTCGTTCTCTACGTTCCAATTTTTTTTTTTCCTATAAACAATTCAACCCATGGCAACCACAGATCACTATGGCAACGCATAAAAAACACACTTAGCGACTAGATACCCGTAAGCGATTAGCGACATTTCAAGCTTCTGATTTCATTTATAAAAATCTTACACTCAAATCAGAGAAGTTTATTATGGCAAAATTAAATAAACAGTTGTATTACACTCGCGGTTAAAATGAATGTTTATCTCGCGGCATTAAAACGCTCGCGTTGTTAAATGTACCGCTCATTAAACATTCATTTAATCCGCATGTATAATAAATAACTATTATTTTTACACAAAAACTTATGTAAATGATAAGGGCTTTAAAGGACGTGATAGTTTTAGCAGTAACTATATACATATTATTAAAAATTATTCATATGAAAAAACTGTTAGTTTTTTTTTTTAGGTAAGCTGATACGAATTTTCTTATTATGAACAGCAGATTGGCACACCCGGTAATAAGCCGTGATGATATATATATATATATATATATATATATATATATATATATATATATATATATATATTATTTAATAGCAATAAAATAGTTTCAAATACCTGCATTAACCGATCAGTTAGTCAGAGTATTTTTAATAAGACCGCATTTAACAAACCAATAAACGTTCGAAAAGTTTAAAAAGGATGCAAATTTATTACTTAGTTAAATTTCAAAATACTTACATTCGAATATTGACGATAGAGTTGAAAAGTATTACTCGTATCCCGAACTTATCTTACTTTTATAAATTATTTTTTATTAAATTTTATTGTGTTCATTGTTTATTTTAACACAATTCTGAAATTTTTTATGATGTATTTATTACAATAAGTGAATAAATTATATGGCGTAGTTTACGCGTCCAGCACTATGATACAATTATTTTAGTACTGTACTTCTTTCGACTTTAGTAAAGCAGCGTGTCATAATTACCATCTACGTATCTCGTATTTCGAGTAATGTAACCTTTATCACTATAACGGATATATTGATCTGTCCACCTGTGTGAGAACTTTATTCTAATTTATGTATTACTAGCTGTTACCCGCGAGCTTCGCAATCCGGAGTCAATTTATATTTTAACCCCGTACAGTACGATTTTAGTGTTAATTTGAAAATGATTCAAACAATTAAGGAGTTATGAGCCCCCAGAAATGCATGCTTATTTACATGTTTAGTCTCGGCCAAATATATGAGGACAAAAAGGGTTGAACATCACGATTTCTGTTAAAAAATAAAGTGTTTATTTTCGCAAAAAATAACTTTGGAGGTTAATGTGTATATTGCCGGTATAAAAGTGGTTAAATTTCCAGTTAAAAACGCTCCATTCAAAAATTGTACATGTGAGGTTAGAACTTGGTAATATCTCAATTTCGGTTAAAGATACTATAAATTCTTGAAAAAACGAACTGTGGAAGGTCGATTTGATATATTAATATTTGGAAAGTATTAAAAAAACCTTAGGAATTTCGTAAAATAAGATTGAAATTTTGGAAAAAAATGCCTCAAAAAATGCATTTTATTGTGCTCTCAACTCCTCAACGGTTCAAATTATTTTCAAAATAATAATTTCATATTCTACGGGGTTTAAAATATTAACTCAATTCCAAATCTTAAAACCGTCTGTACAAAGTTTTAATTAAACATTTCAAAAATGACGCCCGTTGCGATTTTTTCGCAACAAAACTTTTATTTGGTTATGGTTTTGAATTCGGTTGAAATTTACAGGAAACGCAAAATTAACTGAAAATCATGTAGTTATACTTAAAATTTGTTGAAAATGTTGATTTTTTGATGAAAATATTGACTGACAGCAGAAAAAACATTTTGACTCTGTCGGTAAGGCCGCTCTCGAAACTAATGCCAATGCTATCCTTATGTAAACTTTAAAAATTAATAATAAAATAGTATGTAATATTTTGAACTTCCATGACACGTCCTGCGAAGCTGAAAGAATATCTCTACAAAATTTGGCGTCGATAAAACGGTATAGATGTGCCTAGCAGCTATTCTTTCACTTTTATATATAAGATAATCGTAATATCAAGAATAACGAGCTGCAATGTTTTCATAATTTTATGCAGTATTATATTATACAACAGGCAATTAATCAAAATTTGTATAGTAACAAAATAGATCTCATTTTATACTTGATTAAAAATTGACGTATACAATGACTTAAGGCAATGCAGATGATTTAGTCGTGTTAGCTGATTCCTCTGTTGACGTACGCAAAATTTTCAGAATTGTGTTAAAATAAACAATGAACACAATCAAATTTAATGAAAAATAATTTATAAAAGTAAGATAAGTTCGGGATACGAGTAATACTTTTCAACTCCATCGTCAATATTCGAATGTACGTAAGAATAAAAATAATACAAAAATATTGCTTTAATAATAAACTAAGTGTAAATGCCAAAAAAAAAAAACTAAGATATTACTCTTCCATAAAGGTAGATCCACTAACATAAAAACAAAAGAACCTTTTAAATAAAATAACGTAATTATTGAGCAGACAAATAAATTTAATTATCTACGCAAGACACTCTGTTTACCTCCTCCGCAAAATTAAACCTCACTGCAATAGTAAATAACCGCAAAGATATAATAGCAATACAAGTAACAAAAAATATATTAACAATATTTAAATCTACAGGCTGGTCTGAAAAATTAAAACTTTTAAACTCTGTAATAAACACTTCCGCACTTTATAGCCAGTGATGTATAGGGACTTAAGTATACTAAAAAAATAATAATTAAAATATTGTTTATTTTACATCATTAATACTTTGTAATGAGTGGATACATACTTGGAATAACATATTTATTACTATTATCACTAATGTAAATTTATATTTATATCTTGTCTTAACATCTTAAATATGAAGTAAGTTTTTATTGGCACATCCAGCATTGGATAATTAGCCGTGATGATATATTTATTTATTTTTATTTAAATTTTATTCTAAATTTTTGTTTTGACTTGCCTTTTGGTTATGAATAGCAAATATGATGATAAAAGAATGTTTTCTTCAATTTTTTAAATAATATGTGCGGAATCTGAATCCGCGCGAGACCGCTGATGTTCTAAAAATGGGTGAGACCACTGAAAGGTTAACTAATTTATATAACGTAAAAAGTCGTAGTTGTTAATAAAAATTGAACCAGTAGACTGACCGACAATTTTATAGGATGCTATAGGAGCATATTTTAAGAAGCTAATGTGAAGCGCAATTCGATACAGGCATATGTTTTCATAATATATGTGTAAATATCAAATTGTCTGCGGAGTATAAGTCCGCGCGTGACCACTGCAAGTTTAATTGATTCTGAGTGAAAATGCTTTAAAATGTCAGGTATATATATATATATATATATATATATATATATATATATATATATATATATATATCCAACAGGCGCAATTACCTAATTACAGGATATAGATACATAAAGTATGAAAATAATTTATATTCAAAAAAAACAGTAAATGTAGCGTAGGACGAATTTATAGAGCACCAGTAACGGATTTGAAGAGGTTTGAAAATGTGTGTGAAAATGTTTTGGTGCATGACAGAAGATATCTATCCTTGAGTATTTATTATCATAAATTAATGGGGAAAGTTAAAAAGATATTAGTTTGTGCTGTAGGGAGATATAAAGTACGCGAGAAACGAGTGATGATCGAGGGTCGCTTCGTGCTCCAAACTTCCTTTTCTTAAAATAAAATGGAACTTTTAACACATATCAAATAACTGCATAATGTAGTAACATATATAATTTTCTCTTTTAACTAACCTCGGCTACAACATCATATTCTACCAAAAAAGATCACTTTTGTAGCTTTGAGACACAAATTGTAAATTTTGTCAACCGGGCGACAATATTTTCTAATTATTTTTCGTCGCTAATGTGTGCCCCTTTTTAAAAATTTTTGATGTTCTGTAAATCGATTCTTTATAAAATTTTGCGTATAAGTACAAAAATTTTGAAAATGAAATTTGGTTGTGAAGAAGACAACTGTCTAAAATTAAATGAAACTATGAAAACCAGGTCAAACAGAAGCATCCTCGTCGAGATTCTGGGTATTGGTTTTGGAACAAAATTCTGCAACTATACGGACTAAGTATTCTTCCAAACAAGTTGCCAAGTAGTACATAATATGAAGAAACATCAGTGAAAGTCCTTATGCTTAAATTTTATACTTTTTTCTATTGCATACTTACGTATTAACAAATCGATACGAATAAATAAATTTATTTCAATTATATTAAATTAGGTATCATTAATTATCTGATATGATAATGTATTTATTTGTTATAAGGTCATTAGACCTATACAAATTATCACAATTTACATATACATACAAAGTTTACATATATACAATTATACAGAGACATTTTTAGTGCCCTCTGTTGACACCCTCGTTACATGCAGAGTAGCTTATAGTGACCTCTGCTGCCACTCGGACTCATCGGGGTATGTCGGTTTTTTTGATTAAAAACAGACTCTTGTGGGATTCGAACGTAGTCCCACACGAGCAACCTTGTATGCCAGGCAAGCACTCTTGACCACACGACCACCGATGACCGTAATTATCTGATATGTGTAAAGAATATATGTGTAAATCAGAAGAGGCAAATTCCTTGTCGTAATTAGCAACCCTCCATGGCCACAATGGCGGTTGGGATCCTTTCTGGTTAACATAAAACTGTGCGGTCCAACTCTGTGCTGTACAGAAGCTCAGGTTCTCCACTTTTGTCTCTTTAACGGTCGACGTTTACGGCTTCACTTGTAACGAGCGGCGGTGAAGGCGGTGGAGGCGGAACTTCTCTTTGTTTCACTTATCATTACACAGGCGAGCGCTAATGCAAGCGGCAAGCATACGAATCACTACCAACAGATTTCATACGCTGTTTCCCATTTCATTATATCTTATATCTGAAACATAAATACTAGAAGGGTATCATTATTCTTCTGTATTCACAATTGAAATTTGTTTCTTTATGTATACGGCATATTGTTTATTTAGGCATAGTAAATTTTATGAAAAAATATACGCTAAACATGTACAGAGTAGAACAAGGATGATATTAAATTACGATTACTAATAATTATGTATATTATACTCGCAGTACTGAAAATCAAATATACATATTTTCATTAATTGAAATTCCAAATTATGTCACATTTTAAAGATACACGTCGTTAAATTCATTTTGGTATTGTACCTTTTAGTATGGTTTCTGATAAATCATACCTTGCCTTCCTCTTAGTTTAACCTTAAACTAACTTTTAAGATGAGACTTTAGTCGCGAATAATGTATTGTCGGATCAGCAGTTTGACTATGCAAAACGTGTTAAATTCATCAGAGTTAATTCTTAGAAAAATGACGAAACGTTACACCGCCAATGTCTGATTCATTTAGGGATGCTTCTACCAGCTCTGGTCAAAGTTTCGGTTTCTGAAACCGAAGGGTCACTCTCACCCGCCAATAAAATAAAACCCATTGTTATGGAAACTGACGGTTAACTTTTGATTTCCATAACAATGATTCTTTTCGATTGGCGATTGGGAGATATCCTACGGTTTCAGAAACCAAAACTTTGCCCGGAGGTGGTAAAAGCGGTTCTTAATTAATTAATAGTATATGTACAGGGAGTTAATGAATATGTGTAACAAATTTATAAGGTATAGGAGATGTATAATGGACTAACTTTTACTAATAAATGCATATCCGGAAACACACCTTTTTCTAGCGACAAGCTCTTAAAAGAGTATTTATTATTTACCTTAATTTTAGTTGGCTGTGGCTGTTTATTTTAACTTCTAGCATTTATTTTTTCAAATAATTTAATTTCTTTTTTGTAGTGCATATTATAATAATTGCTCAAAATAATGACCACCAACTTTAATGCAACCGTGGCACCTTCGATCAGAGCATATTTTGATACATTCATTCGTTCCAAAACGCCTGGATTTATTTAAACTTCTTTTGCTGCCGTACACTCGCCCGTACATTATTACCATGTTTGCGTAATCGCGAACAGTATACTCATTCATTATACGTCTAAAAGTTAAAATAAACAAAATTAAGTGATAGGTTGCAGCTAGTGATGGGATCATTCGAATGAAAATAATCGAAATATTCGATTATGAAAATGTCTCGAGATATCTCGAGTGATTTTTAAATCATTCGAATGATTATATCGCTCGAATGATATTTCGAGAACGAGTGCGCTTAAATCATTCGAATGATTTTATCGCTCGAATGGTATTTCATGTGTAGACTGAATATCTCGGTTAAAGTCGAGAACTCGAGTGCGTTTAAATCATTCGAATGATTTTATCGCTTGAATGGTATTTCATGTGGTAGACTGAATTTCTTAGGTAAATTATTCGTGAACTCGAATGCGCTTTCATTCGTATCTCGTATTTCGTAATTCGGACTATGGGAAAGAAAACTCACGTAGATTAGAAACAAAAATAATTTAATTTCTTTGTTAAACTGCAGTATTTAAATTAATAAAAGCATTAAAAACAATAAAATAAAAAACTTTCATTATTTATCAATATTGGGTAACATCACTTTCATTGTAAATTACTAATGTAATTTTTTTAGACATTTTATAATAAAACCACATACGACTTAAATTCGTTTAATTTTTTTCATTTCTTTTTTAATTATTGGTAAAAGTAACTATATATCATTTTACATTAAAAAATAAAATGTTTTAGAAAACATATTATCTTGCTGTGTCACTAGAATTACAAAATGTCTGTAATATTAATAAAAATTATCTGTATCATAATTTAATTTAACTAAATAAAATGAAATTATAGCGAGTGGGCCAACTTCATTAAGACGGGACTCGTATAATTATTATTATTATTATTATTATTATTATTATTATTATTCACCTTATCAAATAGAAAAATGAAAAATAAACCTAAATCAGTTGTCAGTTTCTCACTGCCAGTCTGCCAGTATTATTGCAATTACTACAGACATGCAGCAGAGCAGAAGACTGAACGAGATACGGGAATGTGAGATGCGAAGTAATCCGAATACAACCGAACCGAGAACCGAGATCGAATGATTTGTGTTAGGGAGGGGTATTTTTCGCTCGAGTACAAAACTATTCATTGAATGAACGAATGAAGTTCTCATATCTCGAATACTCGAGTGATCATTCGATTATGAAATTCATTTGAATACTCGAATGATCATTCGATTATGAAATTCATTCAAATACTAATAATTCGATTCTCAAAATCATTCGATTATGCCCATCACTAGTTGCAGCTGACTACAATTAAGGTAGGTTTCTGGAATTGAGTTTATTAGTAAAATTTATCTATATTACATCCCCTATATGCTCTATAAATTTGTAATACGAATTCATTAACATTCTGGATATTATGCTGAATATAATTACTAAAAATTTTAATAAAAAATATTGCACCAATATCGTTTACCTGATTGGGAATAAATATTTGAATTTACTATTTCGTTAAATCATTAATGGAGTTTTTAAGGTCTTTTAGCGGTTTTTCTCACGGTTATATGATTTTCTTCACTTATAGACACATAGCTTTTGGGCATAGTGATATCATATGACAAAATTAGAAACTTATGTCATTATGTTACAGTAATGAAGCAAGATATGTCACACACATAGGTACAGTAAATAAAATAAAAATAAGTGGATTTAAATAAAAAAATTTAACTGCTCTATTGGCATCCATTTTAAACAAGGAAAATACCAACATTGTTTAATTTTTTTTACTATATGGATTTATCTTTCACTGGAAACCACAATCTAACGTTTTTTTTTTTTTTTTTTTTTTGGGAAAGTGGATTTATCCAGGTTTGAATAAATGCTCCTCGATTATTTTACCCAATTTTTACTAAATTTTCAAGTTAAAATTTATAAACAATAATATTTATATTATTAAAAATTATAATGCCGAACAATTCAAATATTATCTACATTTTGATTAAATACAGATGGCGTCGCATTTCATTATTTTTACATTACACCTCACAAATTTAAAGAAAATTAATTAATTAAGTCTTTCATTATTGCACCCGTTAATTAATATTATCAGACGTCTAATTCAAAAAATAGTATTATAGAGCCCTCCGTATTTAATAAAAATGTAATATTTTAATCATTCACCCTTGTATTTTTACCTTCCGTCACCTTTAGATAAGGAAGGTATTGTCTTTGGTCAAAAAATTTGGTGGTGAGTTTTTGATGAATAAGCACGTTTTAGGGTCCCTAGAATACGATTTTACTATTTTTACGATGATGTCTGTATGTGTGTGTGTGTGTGTGTGTGTGTGTGTGTGTGTGTGTGTGTGTGTGTGTGTGTGTGTGTGTGTGTATGTGTGTGTGTGTCTGTGTGTGACAAAATTTTCTAATGCGATAACTCTAATACTACAATTCCAAAAATTATAATTCTTTCGTATTCCTCTTCGTTACATCCATGGGAAGAGCTGATTAGATTTTGGTTATAATTGGTCAACCGGAAGTACCTTCATTTGAAGATTTTAACAGTTTTTCTTGAAAAAACGGTGTTAAATATCATTTTTTTCACATTTAATGTTATTATAAATATTAAAGAATTATTTATTCTCTATACGATTTTAATGCATCTTATACTTCACATTAAATGGACATAGAGTTAAAAAATTATAAAGAAATTAAATATCATATATATTAGTCAGCTTTGCTATAACTCTGGAAACAGCTGCTACATTAAGAAAATTCTGATTGAAAGGTGTCAGTGTCAAGTGCAGTTGACAGTATGTTTATATTATAATTTTACTGGAAATATAGGATCTTTTGTTAGAAACTTTCTGTATGGAATTTGTATAAAACACATACAACTGCCTTAAGGTAATGTACAAGAAATCTTTTGCAAAGAACTTTATGTATGACATTTATATAAAATACATAGAACTGACGGAAGGTAATGTGCTGGCCACATCAGATTTTTTTAATAATATAACAGGATTGTTTTTATATTTTTGGATAGAAAATTTTATGTTTTTTTTTCAAATTTGTATAAATATATAGTGTTCCATTTGAAAATATTTAGTTACACTGGCCCGCAAAAAAATAGAGTACATCTATTTTTTGCTGTATTGAGTCGATCTTGATTTTGAACTTGTCAATGTCACTATACCTTGGTACATTTAAGCCATTCGGTATTGCAGAGAGTAGGGAATAGTTTTGACCTCTCTGATTGGCTGAAATTGGAGGCAAGAGACAAGTTTACCCAATGTAATTTCATCTACTTGAAACTGGCGCTGATGTGAGCGACATCTGCTGAATGGCTTAAATGGGACAGAGTATAGCGTCAATTAACATATCAAAATTAACAGAAATGCATATACATCGTTGTCCTTTCATTTTCTGGGAAATATTTGTAAATTAACAGTAGATTAATTAAACACAGTTAAGAACTATCTCCATATAATAGATCAAATGATGACAGTGACAACATTGTCAGTTTTTACATTATTTACAGAGCTAAAATATTACAAAAACTCGGTTACTTGATTTTAAAGGTGTACGAGTTTTTTTTGCAAGCCAATGTACATACCATTGAGTAAAAATGAAACACCTTGTATCTTGTAGAAAAACTTATACTGAAAATATACATTGTAACTTAAAATAAATTTCTTTTGAATTTTTTTTCATATTTTAAATGATCAAGTTATTAATAAAGAACAGTTCGATGAAACACCTGGTATATTACAATTAGTGAGTTAAATATTACCAAGGTAGTGAAGCTTTTCAGCGATATAATTTAAAGATTTTGCAGACTATGGTTTATAAGAAGCAAGGCGAAGCTTTTCATCGAACGCAGATTCTAATCTTCCCAGGGCGCTATTCTCCTTGCGCCCTCACTTTCACCCCGTCTAATTGTATTTACTCGTCGTCGCTTGTAATTTGCAACAGCGCGCAGATAACTTCGACACTTATGTTGACGTCTGCGACGCGAACGACGCTGTCATTCGTCTATTTAGTTACATTATAGAAAATGTTATTGTTACATTGCAGGAGCGACGAAGATTGTTATTTACTTTCATTTTACAGTACAAATACAAACAAAACTCTTCTGTATTTCAAAGTAATCTCATTTTAAATATCGTCAAATTTCTTCGGAGAGAATTTTAGTGGCATAGAAAAGTTGATGTTTTCTTTAGCAAATCAGCGGCGAGGTACACGAGGTTGTTGAACATTGTGTGCAAGTAGGATTACCACTGATATATGCGACTCCAAAGTGGGCCACACGAGTAAAAAACGTCTTGTTGTATGATCTATCGGCGTCCGGGGATCGGAACAATAATCGGCTTAAAGGATTCGCGATCTGAACACTGAACGTGAGGGCTTGTCATCCAGGTGCGTAACCTCCTATACATCCCCCGCTGTTCTGTTCTATAAATCGATGACATCTGTTTATGATTTATCAAACCAACAGGAAAATTTCTTCTTTTCTTCCTACCTTGCTTGGTACATCTGTTCATAGCTGCAGAGCTTGCACAGAGAGGTATATTCATCCCAATGTATTTAGTGTTTGATGTTTGCCGTGGTGTGGTGAGGTATAGTTGTTTGTAGAACACTCCGATTTATATGACAGTTTGCAACTCAGTGATTAATTCATGTACTCGGGAATATGTAATTATTTGATTAATTAATAATGCCCATTGTGATTGCTTAGATTGCAAAGTAGATTTAAATTGAGGTTAAGCTCTAACACATTATAATCGACGTCAAATTACTTGGTAGCTTCTGTAGCCAAAGCGTAACAGCGAACATTGTTATGCAAGCGAAATCAATTTGTTGTGAATTGAAAATAAAAACAAAAAGTAATTAACGTGTAAAAAATAACAAGTCTTAAACAAAAGATAATTAAAAATTGGATTAAAAATTTGTTATTAACAGTGTAATTAAAATACAATTTACACGCCGTTGTTTACAAAATTAATTTAAAAAAAATTATATGATACCAATTTTTTGTACTATAAAGACAAGAAAAAAACTCAGCGGTAATAGAAATAAGAATTATAACTGGCACTTGGAAAAATTAGCGAAATTGCAAATATAACCTGAAGGACTTTATATTTCATTACTTCCAGAAGCAGGAGGGTTCTAAGAGAAATGAACAAGGCAGAATATTAGCGCTGGTTATCTGCGAAGAGGAATTAAGCAGAGCTAAGGACCCCAGGATCGTCATTCCCAAAGCAATTCTCATTTGTGGTTAGTACGCGCAACCAATATGCCATGTGTGATGCCTATGTCAGTACTTGTTCCGGGTTCTATGGGTTAAAATTATTTACAATACAATAAATTGCTCGTAACTAATCCATTCATATTACAAAACTGTTTGCCAAACATTCCTAATCAAGTACGTAATTTTTAAGAAAGCTTCTTTATTTTTTGACTCTATTCTTTCAACTAACTTACTTTTCCAATATAATGCATTATGCAATGTTTCTAAACTTGTGTAATAAACTTTTAAGGGTACTTGATGTATACTATAAAATTCACACTTGTTCGCAAAACAATATTTTAGATACCACTGCTTGTCATACTCAGATATCAAAAGAAAAAGCAAAATCTGTATGTATTGTTTATAAGCGTAATTAATTTAAATAAATTTAATTAATAAAAGCGCGTTATATATCTTTATTAAAATTTTACACGCGTGTGTTAATAATGTTTTATCCCATTAGTTACATAAATAACTATTATATATCTAGGATGAAAGATGAATTTTTAAGATATAAGCAAGCCGAGGATTTGACTTTTTTTTGTTTCGTTTACATTCATAATTCCCCATAATGGATGAAAAATACATTCTTCGAGATGCATATTTTGAATCAAACTGCTGAGATGAACATTATTTTTTGGTTCTGCTAATGTGAATATACTATCATATTACGGTAATGACGACATATTATGTTTACCGGCAGTGGCGTAACTACAGGGGTTGCAGGGGTTGCGTCGCAATCTGGCGCCAAAGTGCTATAGGCGCCTACCGGCTATAAAATACTCGTAAATGTGAAAAAAAGTGCAAATACTTAAATAATATATATATTTAATCATAAACCAAATAATACACAGTCTTAATAACTACAAAGTGCACAAACACAAATATATTTTATTATATTAAACTTAAATAAATATTATTAACCTTCATGTAAATCACTATAAATCAATATGTAAATAGGATAATATCCTGCACAGTCCTTATTTCTCGCGAAATAAGTCGTGCAACCGCAAGGATTGGGCGCTTCACGTGCGCAGTCTGTCTTATTATTCCGTATCCCGTCGTTGGTGGTCCGTCCCAGCACGCCACACAGAAAACTACGCAATAGCGCATTGGCAACCTGCACTTGTTTTAATCGAAGTGTGGCTGTTTTTTGTGTTGTTCGTTTTGGGTATAATGTGTGTACTTTTGAGTTAAATTGTTGCTAATTAGTTTTATATTTTAGAATAATAAAAGATATGTATAAACACAAAATTAAAAAGCTTAGTGGATGGGAAAACTTAAAAAGAAAGAGAGTTGAGGAAGAAAAGCGGGCAAAATTACCAAAAATAACAAATTTTTTTGCTACTTGCACTTCAAATTCCGCTGTACAAAATTTGCAAGTTGATTCAGATGAAGGTGATACTGTTGTAAATGAAATATTAGAAATGGATGACATTGACATAGAAGTAAGTCAAAAGAATGAAGTAGCTCAAGAATTATATTCTGAATTTTGTAAAGAAATACCGTTTAATGAAGAAAACTCAATTTTACGCAAATTAATAAATGAGAAATATCCTACAGGCAAAGGCCACTTTCCAAATAATATTACTGATACCTTTATAAGAAAATTTTGCTACTGCGAACCGTGTTGGTTATTTGGAGACAGAAATAATAAAAATTTTAAACAACTGGGTTCACGGCATATCAAAATGGCAGGTATTGTTCCAAAAAATTAATAAACATGAAAACAGTTCAGTTCATTTTGATTCATGTATCATATGATACTTGGAAACAAAATAAATTATTAGACGAACAGCTTGTGAAACAACTAAATGAAGAACAAAAATTTTGGCGTCTTGTTTTGCATCGTCCACTTGATGTAACAATAACACTTGCTATGTGTAATTTCCGTTCAGGGGACATCATGAAACAAGTGAAGAAGGGAATAGAGGAAACTTTTTATCAATTATTAATTTATTATCAAGATATGATTCACTTCTAGAAAAACATTTAGCACAACCCACTGGATCTTTGAAGTATCAGTCTAAAAATTCAAAATGAATTCATTGAACTTCTGGGACAAGAAGTAGAAAATACTATATACGAGGAAATCAAAAGTGCTCCATTTTTCTCTGTTATTTTGGATACAACTGAAGACACAACAAAGATTGAACAACTAAGCGTGGTATTTCGTACGGAAAACTGAACAAAATTTTCGGATTTGATATAAAAGAGTCATTTACAGGATTTTATCGAATAAATAAGGATAAAAGTGCAGAATCCTGAGAAACTTTATTAATAGACTTATTTAAACAAAAACATCTCTCCTTCAGTAAATGCAGAGGACAGGGATATGATGGTGCAGCAGTAATGAGTGGTGTATATAATGGGCTACAATCTAGAATTACAAAAATAGAAAAAAAATGCGCATTATATTCATTGCGCTGCTCACAATTTGAATCTAATTCTTTATGATGCCGTTTCTGGGATTTCAGAAGCAACAGATTTTTTTGATGTTATTGCACGTTTATACAGTTTCTTTAGTAATAGTATCAAGCGCTGGGAATTATTAAATGAAGCACTAGTAGGTACAGTGTCTCTAAAGAAATTTAACCCGACAAGATGGAGTTCTCGAAATGATTCACTACATGCATTGCGTTTTAATTATATTATTACGGTCACTAACAGAAATTATATTAAAATCGAAAAATTCAGAAGAAGAATTAGAGCCCTGTGGATTAAAAAAGAAAATAGAAAACTTCAAATTTTTAATATTAGTTGTTACATTTTCAAAAAAATTTCAATCAATTAACGTCGCATCCAAACTACTGCAGAATATAATATAATAGAGGCTGGCAATTTGTTTGAAAAGGCGCTTGAAGAAATTTTAAAATTAAGAAATGGTTATGATGAGGTCCGTGAAGAAACTTGCGCTTTAGCGAAAACTTGGGGTATTGAACCAATCTTTACTGAAAAACGTCAGCGAATTGTTAAGAGGTTTTTCGATGAAATATGTAGTGATCATAAATTCAATAGTAACGAAGAAAAATTAAAAACCTTGGTATACAATGGAATAATTGATATCATATTATCACAATTAAAAGTGCGAACTTCTTTTAAAACCATTGTAAGTTTATTTAGGGTTGTGGAACCATCATACCTTAGGTCCACTAATTACCAGAATCTGCACAAAGATGCTAATATTTTAAGAAATATGTATCAAGATGATTTATCTGAAGATTTTCCTAACCAATTATTGGCTTTTCGTTCAGCATTCCGAAATAATTTAAATGACATTTCAAATATTACTGACCTAGTACAGTTTCTTTTATGTGAACAATTTACAGATTTATCCAGTTTTGCAGATGTGTGTACAGCTTTCATGATTTTCATGACAATACCTATAACAACAGCTTCTGCTGAAAGATCATTTTCGAAACTATAACTAATCGAAAACTATTTAAGAAATAGAATGTGTCAAGAACGATTAAAAAGTCTCGCCATACTTAGCATAGAAAATAAATTGGCCAAAGAAATAAACTTTGACAAGATTATTGATGCATTTGCAGCTGCTAAATCGCGAAAACTATAAATTGAAAAAAAATCAATTTTCATTTTCAATATTTTATAAATAAGAGCTATCTATGTGTCTGAAAATAAGGTATTTTATTTTGTTGTCTAATAAATGGTTAAGTTACAAATATATTAATATTATACATACATTTCAATTTTACTTGCAGTGATACATTTTTTTTATTTCCGCCTATCACTGGGAAAGGCAAAAGGTAAGTAATTAACAGAACGTTTTTAAAAATATTAAGCATAGTATATATATATATATATATATATATATATATATATATATATATATTAAGCCATGTGTGCTTGTTTGCATCGAATTTAGATTTATTAAATATTAATAGGCGCTAGTACAAGTTTTCTACCCGGCGACTGGACTTCTAGTTACGCCACTGTTTACCGGTGAGGGTCCGCTAGTAGTCAACTACTAGGTTCTCGATACTATTTAGTCTGAAAATATTTACATACCTAGTAAACTATCTAATATTTTAAATTCTACCTAAATCGTATTTTAATAGAGAAACTTAATTTATTTAAAGGTTAGACAATGTTAAATTTGTATCAAAAAGTATTATATAATTTATATGTTGAACTTGAGGGATCAGGTGAGAATTTTGAAGGTATTTTTCCCAAGGATACGGTCTTTCTGATCCAGGTATTTTTTGGACCATCTTCAGCTATTAATTACAAAATAATGCGTCAATATATAATTTTTGTACAATAAATAAAATAACAGTATTTAGAACAAAATTTGTGTAACCACTCACCTATTTTTTGTTGAAATGATAAAAAAAATTATTTAAAATATATACAAAAGAATTGTTTGTTTAATATGTTAACAATTAGCATTGTTAAAGAAATTATTGTGAAGATCACATAGTCAAAAATTGTTGATGAATTTGAGTACACTCAAACTTGTTATAAAAGTCAAGAAACTTGTGGGTGTGCTGAAATTTTTTTCAAAAAGACGCGTTTAATAAACAGTTCAAAACTTTCTTGCACATGCGCAATATAAAGAAAATAGGAAAAAATATATATTTTATTTAAAACGAAGAAATAAGATTGTTGAAATCAAAAATGTGACCAGTGTCACAGTGGTGTTCTACGAGTGCACTGTGTGTAGGATTTTTAAATTTGCAATGGTATTCATGTTGATAAAGATTTTTTTAAAAAAATTGGTATGTCTTTCCCATGTACATCTTTTCGCATTTGCCGCAATTTATTTGGTAAATTATGTTTTAATTTTTCTCTTTAGGGATTTTGTCTTTTGTGTTTGTAAACAAATTGTTTATTGTACTAAGTTAGAAGTCGCAATTTTAACATTATTGTTTTTCAAGATTTTGTTAATACCATGATTTATTTTATGATTGTATGGTCAGGTATGTGCATTTTCCCTGTTTAGTATTGGTGGTCTTGTTTTCTTTGTTTTGAAACTTCAACTTGCTTAACCTCAACTTGATGTGTTTTTCAATAAGTTTTAAATCATAACCATTTTCCAATAATAAATTCTTGACAATTTGTAGGTTGGTTTTGTGAAATTTAGGGCTTGATAATAGTATTGCCCTGTCTACTAAGGACAGAATAACGCTAACCTTGTATGAATGGTTAGTATAAGAATGAAAATTAAGATAACGTCCGGAAGAAGTGGATTTACGGAACCAATTTGTTAAGATTTTATTTGAAGTTTTTTTTCTTTGTTTTAAATAAAACGTATATTTTTTCCTATTTTCTTTATATTGCGCATGTGCAAGAAAGTTTTGAACTCTTTAATAAACGCATCTTTTTGAAAAAAAAATCAGCACACCCATAAGTTTCTTGACTTTTATAACAAGTTTGAGTGTACTCAAATCCATCAACAATTTTTGACTATGTGATCTTCACAATAATTTCTTTAACAATGCTAATTGTTAACACATTAAACAAACAATTCTTTTGTATATATTTTAAATAATTTTTTTTTATCATTTTAACAAAAAATAGATGAGTGGTTACACAAATTTTGTTCTAAATACTGTTGATTTTATTTATTGTACAAAAATTATGTACTGACGCATAATTTTGTAATTAATAGCTGAAGATGGTCCACTGTGGGCCGAAACGTCCATTATTTAAATAAAACATTTTACAAAAAATACTTGGATCAGAAAGGCCTTATCCTTGGGAAAAAATACCTTCAAAATTCTCACCTGATCCCTCAAGTTCAACAGATAATTACACAGAAGGTGGCCAGTCTCTCCTCGTTCCTGACTTCTTCCATCCACTGAAAATGGAGGACAAAGGATTTTTTCAACAACTGCGTCTACAATTTGGTAACCACTCTCACCAAATAGTTAGCACAATTAAATATTTAACCCTTAAAAAAGCTAAACTAGAAAATAGAATTTATTTTTTATTACAATGCAAACACTTAAACTTGTTACCTAATTTCATTAATTATTCTTTTCACAGTAATCAAACCTATAATAATAGGAAACTAGATTCAAAACTTTCTTCCATGCGTAAAACTTTTAAATTTAAATTACTAAACCTTGAAATTAACCCTGCTTACAAAATTTTCCGAAAATTAAACACAGATCGTGCCAAGATCATAAGTAATTTGTTTTCCATTGTACGTTATACATAAAAACAACCAAAAATACCACGAACTCAAAGATTGAAACCTGAAAAACATTTTTTAAAAATTACAGTTTTAAAGGAAAAAGCTCTTGATAATAACCTTTTACAGCAGCTTATAACTAACCATAATCGCTGGATAGTGAACTTAAGGAGTACGTTCCGCGCGATCGAAATCCTCGCGGTCGAAATCCCAAGCGGTCGAAATCCCACGCGGTCGAAATTCCACGCGGTCGAAATCCACGCGGTCGAAATCCCACGCGGTCGAAATGTACCCCCACCACTTTTGTATCGTGTAACATTTCGACCGGGTGGTATTCGACGGCGTGGAAATATTTGTATTTCTGCAGAACGGACAAAGTGGTGGGGGTACATTTCAACCGCGTGGGATTTCGACCGCGTGGAATTTCGACCGCGTGGAATTTCGACCGCGTGGAATTTCGACCGCGTGGGATTTCGACCGCGTGGATTTCGACCGCGCGGAACTTACTCATTTGTATCGTGGAACATTTCGACCGGGTGGAATTCGACGGCGTGGAAATATTTGTATTTCGGCAGAACGGACAAGTGGTGGGGGTACATTTCGACCGCATGGATTTCGACCGCGTGGAATTTCGACCGCGTGGGATTTCGACCGCATGGGATTTCGACCGCGTGGATTTCGACCGCGCGGGATGCTTCGAACTTAAGCAACATACAGATTGATAACGACGTTCTAAGTATTTTATCATTAGGCCCTAGTTTCAGTTACAAAACCCTTAACAAAAAAGATTTACAAAAACTAATATTTGACACATACACTAATGTCTCTACTAGTATTGATTACAGCCAAATTGAAAATAAAAGTGACATTAAAAACAATATTGCAAAATTTTTAAATTTTCAATATAATAGTTTAAAAAAAGAAAAACTTTCCTATTCTGAGCTACAATTATTAAAAGCCATTAAAAAACTAAAGAATTTCCTAAATCCAGTCACGACCTCATCGTTGTCGTCAAAGCTGACAAGGGAGCAAAAACAGTAATTATGGATAAAGCTAAATACAACTCTAAAGCCACTGAAATACTTAATGATGAAAAAATTAAAAAAAAAAACAATTTCCAGTTTAGATAATAGAGTTAAAAAAATTCTAACTGAAACAAATGACAAAGAACTGATTGTTCAAAACCCTCAATTAGGCAGAATGTACTTCTTACCTTAGATCCAAAAACAAGACACTCCCCACAGACAAATCACATCAACTATGTAGACACCCCTACTTATCATTTATCTAAATATATCAGCAATATTAAAAAAAAGTAACTTCGACTTCCCCACACAACGTTCCCAACTCTTTTGAACTAGTTAAAGACATGTCAAAAATTAACTTACAACCGCACCACGTCCTTTTCTCTTTATATGTTACAGCTTTATACCCCAGCTTATCACAAAATTTGGTATGTGAATGTATAAGGGACAATTGGAATTTAATCGACGATTACACTGATATGAACCTCGAAGATATCCTACGAGGTGTTGAGCTCTGTTTTGAAACCTCAGTTTTCACCTACAATAACGCGATATATAAACAACTCGAAGGCTCCCCTATGGGGTTTAGCTGCAGCGGGCCCTTCGCAGACCTAGTTCTCCAAAAATTAGAAAAGAATATAATCCAAAACCCTGACCTACAGATATTTTTTTATAAAAGATACGTCGATGACTCCATCCTTATTGCACCTATAGATCAAGGTAACACCATTCATACAAGGTTAGCGTTATTCTGTCCTTAGTAGACAGGGCAATACTATTATCAAGCCCTAAATTTGACAAAACCAACCTACAAATTATCAAGAATTTATTATTGGAAAATGGTTATAATTTAAAACTTATTGAAAAACACATCAAGTTGAGGTTAAGAAAGTTGAAGTTTCCAAACAAAGAAAACAAGACCACCAATACTAAACAGAAAAATGCACCTACCTGACCATACCTTATAATCATAAAATAAATCATGGTATTAATAAAATCTTGAAAAACAATAATGTTAAAATTGCGAATTCTAACCTTAATACCATAAACAATTTGTTTACAAACACAAAAGACAAAAATAAAAACATAATTTACCAAATAAATTGCGGCAAATGCGAAAAGATGTACATCGGAGAGACATCCCAATTAAAAAAAAAAATGTCTTTATCAACATGAATACCATTGCAAATTTAAAAATCCTACACACAGTGCACTCATGGAACACCACTATGACACTGGTCATACTTTTGATTTCAACAATGCTAGGATTGTTGATAAAGTCATTAATAAAAATAAAAGATTACTTAAAGAATTTATGTATATTAATATAAATGGGGAGTAGGCTGTCAATAGTCATACAAATTTCAGAAATAACCTTGAACACGCAAAACAATTTTTAGGGAATTTTAAATAATTCTTCGTCTTATTTCTTCGTTTTAAATAAAATATATATTTTTTCCTATTTTCTTTATATTGCGCATGTGCAAGAAAGTTTTGAACTCTTTATTAAACGCGTCTTTTTGAAAAAATTTTCAGCACACCCACAAGTTTCTTGACTTTTATAACAAGTTTGAGTGTACTCAAATTCATCAACAATTTTTGACTATGTGATCTTCACAATAATTTCTTTAACAATGCTAATTGTTAACATATTAAACAAACAATTCTTTTGTATATATTTTAAATATTTTTTTTTATCATTTCAACAAAAAATAGGTGTATTGTACAAAAATTATATACTGACGCATTATTTTGTAATTAATAGCTGAAGATGGTCCACTGTGGGCCGAAACGTCCATTATGTAAATAAAACATTTTACTAAAAATACCTGGATCAAAAAGGCCTTATCCTTGGGAAAAATACCTTCAATATATAATTTATACTTTTATTATTATTTTATAACCTGATGACGACTGATGATCTGTAATAGTCGAAACTTTGTTATATTTCAAAATATATTTAATAAAGATTTCTTTACTTATACTTTAATAAAGATTAATTTTGGTACTCTTTTCTTTTTTATAAAAATATAGTTAATTAAGAGATAAATTCATTGCCAGACATAGCGTTTGTATATTAATTAAATACAGTATTATGAAATGAATTTTTAGATCTAAGCTGAATTAATTAAAAAAGCTCGTCTGACATTAGTTGAGGCGTTCTCAGCTTTAGCTGGGAGCGCTTGCGAGCAGCAGCGGGAACAAGAGCACAAGCACGAGCACACTTAACCTAGAAACTGTATATTACTGACGCGGCTTAACCATAACGTAAGCGACGTAAACGTAAAGCACAGCGGTAGCAGCGGAGACAAACGCGCTGCTAACGTTGATAATACTTGCGCGGCTTAACACAGATATCTATTAAAGCTTGCAAGCACGTAAATCACCCCCAATCTGACGTGTTTTTACCCCCGTAAATTCATCCAACCCTACGCTTACACGTGAAATAAGATTAAAGTCCCCGACTTAAAAACATAAAGAAAACGAAAACTACGTTCGCTCCCTTTTGTCCTGCCAAATTTTCTTCGTATTAAACTCGATACATTATTCTCTTCTCTTCATCTATATTATATCTATGCATTTATGTGTCTCAATTATTCACAAATATGTTATAAAAGGAATTCACAATTAATGAGCATATTAATATTTCATATGCAAGATATCCACAACAACGTTTCAACATATGAATCTCGAGAACTTAATCTGTTAAACTAGATAAAAATAGCCTTATTAGAAGGCCATTTCAGCGTTAAATTTTTTATCCGGAAAAGTGCATGAATCACTGCATAAGTATAAGCTAAAATAATGTAGAATAGAATATAAGGTTAAAAATTTACTATAGGTTTTTCGTTTCACAGATTATTTTTTATTTAGATTATTATAGTTTCGATATACAATAGCATTTTCAGATCTATTATACATACTAGTACTACAACAAGTACATATACCTAATTATTCAGTTACAATATTACAAATAATATGTACATAAGTACCAGTACTTTTAAAAAATTGTGAACTTTTCAAAAAACAAAAATATGAAAACCACTGTGACGTCACTGTTACTTTAACAACATCGAAAGCCATGCGGGGTACAATAGAAGACGGAGACGGTAAACCAAGTATGAGATAGGTATGACATAATACTGTTCACAATGGTTACATTTTAATATGTATAAATATTTTCTTTACATTTGATTAAGATCACATTGTCACATATCTCATTAATAAAGAGACAGATGTAGTTTAAAGTTGTATAAAAATGTTAACGTATTAAATTAAAACTAAAAATTATAAAACTTAATAAGAAAATTATAGAAAAATTTTGGCAACTATTTTTATAATATATATTAATACATAAGTATGTTGCAACATATTAAAATGTCTCAGTCGAAAATATATTTTACCTTAATAATGACATTAGAGGTTTCATCCCATAATAACTAGTAAAAGAATTAATTAAATCAGTATCCTTTTTTAGCTTCTATTCACATATATATTATTATAAGAAAACATTTGATATAAGATGTTGAGAAAGTAAATGTGTCTTGCGTGACTTTTAAAGGAGTATAACATAATACACATATAGGATATTATTTATGGAGTAATGATAGTAATAATAATAATAATAATAATAATAATAAAAATAATAGTAATAATGATAATAATAATGTAATATTATTATTTATTATTATATTTATATTCTATGATGATTTCCCTATCCCTACCCTATCATTACATAAGAAACAATGATAAATGTAAATGGTTAATTTGAATACATTTCTTCAAAGGCTAATAGGAATCATACCTATTCATCTTTCGAAACAAAGTAAATCTTAATCATCACTTTTCCCTTTGTTTACTATTTTTTTCTAACTACCTATAAAGTATTTTGTAAATGTTCTTCTTATCATTTATTATCTTTTTATTGCTTTTGTGGAAATTTGCGATAGATACACAAAAACTACATAATGGCTGACTTATACGTGCCAGCAAGTTGTTTCTAGCACTTCGTTGGTTTTCGTTTAATAGTGGCGCACCACATGTCCCATTTTACTGTAGTCGTATCTCTTATAGTTTCCGAGATCCCAATGGTGGCCTTCGAAATCCTGACAGCCTGTATAACATATAAAACCTACGGATGCTAGATACTTAAATAGATTTTCGATATTAAAGTGTAAAGAAGTCTAATTCTATACATTTATTACTGACCAAATAATTATTTTTTTCATGTAATATTAATAAAGACGCTAGAAATCAATTATTTAGATTCAGATGTTAAATGGTTACACGATATACACTTAGTGTGAAGTCTATTTTCCTTGGCCTTAGACGCTAAAAGTTGCGGCGGGCGGGAATCGAACCCGGGACCGTATGATGAGAGGTGAACGCACTGGCCACTGGTGACCTGGAGGCTGATTCTATATCAAATTCCAAATTGTAATTAAAACGAGGTTTTGGAATTGTACTCGTAGCCATATAGTGAGTTTTTATTGAACATAGATATGACGTCATGACATTACAAGATTACAACATCTAGTGAGGTGTTGTATTTACAATTGCACCTTGTTTTCTGTGTGTTTATGGTATTTGACGTTACGCATAAAATAACCCAAAATTTGAAAGGTGTGTAAAATATTTGTTTTACGTGAGACTTATTAAGCATAAATATAATTTTCTTAATTGTTTATAATAATTATACGTATATATTTTAAGCGTTATTATTATTACTATTAAAACTGAACAAAACTAATGAACAAATAGTAACGGAGAAAAACTAACAAAACGAGAAAACCAACGAAGAAAAACTAACAAAACAAGAAAACTAACAAATTAAGAAAACTAACGAAGAAAAACTAACAAAACTTTCGAAGAAAAACTAACGAAGAAAAACTAACAAAATTAACGAGGAAAACTCACAAAAATGAAACAAACTATACAGCAAAATCAAATTATTCTATTTCAGTGAACTGCCGCGAAAAAAATGAATAACTACTTTCTAAGAATTTTAAGTCGGTACTTTGTGGGACACATTATAATATTAGCTGAACTAATAAAACACAGATTCTTGTTTTTTACAGTTTATTTCAAACTTGTGACGGCTTGTTTCAAATAAAGTGGAAAAACCAAGTGTTAAGAGAAGAAAAACATTTTTAGAAGTACTGAGTGAGTGGAGGGGATAGTGGAAGGAATTGGAGACTGTGAGTTGCGAGAGACAGTTGTGTGTGAGAGTCAGAGCAAGCCGAGTCAGAGTATATTCTTGATAATTTCATTCTATTTTGTATAATTCCTAGTATTAAGGTATGATTTGTACATATTGTCAATAAATTGAGTTAACATACAGTCCACTGAGTTTAAGAAGAGTACAGCCCTAACACCAAGAATTTGTGTTTTATTTATTCAGGTAATACTACTTCCTAAATTCAAATACACAATACCTACCCCTCGCATTTCATACCCAGTACCAACATAGACTATAATAGTCAGTACCAATCCAAGACCAAGAATCGCACGCTTCACGCTTATAATGACGTTATCAAAAAACAAGAGTTGGGTCTTGTTATCATTTAGAATCAGCCTCCTGTGTAGAGTAAGGTGAATCGAGCGCACTTAAACGTAGCTAGGCCACAGAATACATGACTAACATAAACAGAAGCGACACTGTTGTATATACTGCCGTCCATGTGCTCATGGCTGTGTACGTGAGCTTAAACAAGGGAGGGGTAACACAAGAAGATTGGGCATACTCCAGTACGCTTGGCTCCGCCAGTGCCGGCTGACCGCGTACGAGTATTGGGCGGTACAACGATCGGCGCAAGAATACTATACTAGAATAGATTAATAAACATAACGCCATGTAGTATATATTGTTGTAAACAAAACTGTTGAAATAATAATAAAGAGAAAACAATTGAAAAGCCACATAATGTCGTGTTTTTTTTCAATATTAGATTTTTTCAGAATCGTATTATACGAATATAAATTCATATTTGTGTGAGAAACAGTGTATGTCAGATGCACAGTACGCTCATGGTAGAACTGTTAAACGTGTATCAACATTAGTCTCTGACTTATATTGTTTCTCTCTTAAATGTGTTGCAATATACTTTCCGATTTTTCGTAATACATACAACTTTTTAGTTTATGTTATATTATTTATTATTATTTATATACTTTATTTTTATACATACAAACATAAACTATTACTTTTGTAAAAAAATCTGATGTGGCCGGCATATGACCAATTCCATGTTTAAGATATATATTATAATATATTTTTCACGAACATCTGTTTGGAGCATCAAGTAAAGTATCACTTCCGGTTTATCAATTTTAGTTAAAATCTAATATGTTGTTTTTCTTCATATAAAAGTTTTCAATACTAAATTTAAAAAGGTTTGGAATATATCAATTTATTTTTCACGAAAATCTGTTCAGAGCTTTAAGTAAAGGATCATTTCCGATTTATCAATTTTAACCAAATTCTAATATGTTGTTCTATTTTATATAAAAGTCTTCGATACTAAATTTAAAAAGGTTTGGAATATATCATAATATAATTTTCACAAAAATTTGCTCACAGCCTTAAACAAAGTATCACTTCCGGTTTATCAATTTTACTCAAAATCTATTATTTTGTTCGCCTTTATATAAAAGTCTTCAGTACTAAATTTAAAAAGTTTTCGAATATATCAAAATAATTTTCACGAAAATCTGTTTAGACCTTCAAGTAAAGTATTACTTCCTGTTTATCAATTTTAGCCGAATTGTAATATGTTGTTTTCTTCATATATAAGTATTAAATACTTAATTTGAAAAGTTTTGGAATATATCATATTTTTCACGAAAATCTGTTCAGTGCTCCAAGTAAAGTATCACTTTCGCCTTATCCATTTTAGCCGAAATCTAATTTGTTATTCTCTTAGATATAAAAGCTTTAAATATTAAAATTGAAAAGTTTTGGAGTATATTCTAGTATAGTTTTTTATTAAAAACTGTTTTAATCTTCAAATAAAGTATCACTTTTGGTTGTCCAATTTTACCCAAAACCTGATAAATTCTTTACATGAATGCAGAAAGCTTAAATACGGAAAATATACGGACGTACATACACACGTACGCACACACACACACACATACGCAGGCACGCACAGGTGTGTACACATACAAACATACACACACAAACGTACACACTAACACACACATTCACACACACACACGTACACACACACACACTCACGCACACACACACACACACACACTCACACACACACACACACACACACACACACACACACACACACACATCGTAAAAATAGTCAAATCTGTAATACTTCAGTTTCAGAAACAACATAATTCAAACAAACAAAAATTAATTTTCTCATTATCTAGTTACATGTTTACGAAAATTTTAATCATACTGCCATCTGGAAAACCATAAATAATGTATACAGCAAAAATTTCAATTTTTTTGTTCCGGTATCTTCTTAGACAGTTTTTTGTCTCCTGAAATTTTTGCTTTTTTGACTTATGCGGTTTCTCAAATACATGATTCAATTGTAAAAATAAATAAATAAAATAAATATATCATC
Organism: Harpalus rubripes; assembly: GCA_963082715.1. Lineage (NCBI taxonomy): Eukaryota > Metazoa > Arthropoda > Insecta > Coleoptera > Carabidae > Harpalus > Harpalus rubripes. The sequence goes on along the minus strand of OY720448.1, from coordinate 34,920,092 downwards.
ACGGCATATTACCCATTGCTGGGTGTGCCAATCTGCTTTGTCCGCAGTTTACCAGGTGTCACCTCACGGGCAATCATTCAATTTATTGAAAAAAGCTTTTTTAGATTAGGTACCTACGAAGTGCGCAAATCCTTCGAGTAAAAAAAGATATAATTTACTCACGAGTTGCATAGCATGTAATTATTTCAATCCGCAGCGATAAATAAGGCACTTTTTTCACACTTCCATGTGTTAAAGACGACAAACGGTATAAACCCATTTTAATGAAAAAAAAAATACTTTTATAAGAGACTTAAAAAAGTATTATATTGATTTTATTTTACATTTCTATCGACCGCCTCCGTATATTATGGTCACACTAAATTTTACTACGTAATTTTAAAAAAATATTATTATTTTAAACAATTATTATATTATATTATGTGTTTATGTAGGTATTGGACTTTCAAATTTAAATTTGAATTAGGTTTTAGATATTTTATTTTGGAATATGTAAAACTAGTTTTTGTGCTTCTAAGAAATTATAGGACAATAAAAGACAATAATAGAACGTACAAAACAAATAGACAAAATCGGATATTTATTGGAATATGTAATTTATAATCATTTTTATTTAATTTTAGTTTAAGTTGTATTTATTTTTACTTAATGTATTTTTTTTTCTTCAACAAATAATTGTGTATTGTACTTTATATATTGTTTTTGTTGCTTTATTTTGAAATATCTGTTCACAGGTATGTTACGTATGCCTATGCCAGCGCGTAAAGCAAACCTGTTGAAGGCCTTCAAACTCAAATCCACATGTATAAGGTAGTGTTGTACCAGTGGCCAGGCTGACTTTTAACCACCACAGTGCCAACGTTGTTGATATTTGATAGCAGTGTCTAGAGGGACGAAGTTGATGACGAGATCGTGTTCATATTACGTCGGAGTCACTAATTTGGCGCCGGAGCGTTACCAAGTCGTCCCAAGTCGCTGTGGTTAGAGATGTGAAAAGAAGTGAGTTGCGTTCCGTCCCGGGCATACTTACGTGGACTCATCACAAAGGCTGTAAGAGATGCCTTGCCTTAGACGCTGGAAGTTAACCGGGAATCGAACCCGGGACCGTATGATGAGAGGTAGAAGCTTGCCACTGTACCGCTGGAGATCAGACCGCCTGAAGACTATACGGAATCTAGTGTGATTGTTATTAATATCAACAATTTGATTAATTTTTGTGAAAATTAATTATTTGGCACATATAGGTATAGAATAGAAGTACATGAAGAAGATGATATACCAGGTTGTCTATTATTTAAGTAGTGACTAGTTTAGATAACATTGTTTTAATTAATATATATTTATTGTTTAGAAAACTCTCTTCTTTATAAAAAAAAGCTTGCGAGCTGGGTGAGCGAAGGGTGGGGGACCCGTTTAAAAACGTGCTTTTCTAGATTTTTACAAAAATCTCCAAAACTATAGATCCTAGCGAAAAACACTTTATATACAAAATTAAAGTGGATATAAATTTCTACAAAAAATATTAATAGTTTCGAAGATTTAAGACCGACAAACTAACATTTTTTTCAAAAGTTATTTATTGAAGACTTTTCGTTACAATACACAGCAAATGGCTTGGCGAACAATACTTTTACTAAAGAGTTGCTTTATTTATGCTTATATAACGGGTGTAACACTAAAAGCGGGGGTGAGGGGATTTAACGATGCCAAGTGGTTATTTCCACCAGAATATGCCTACTAATTTTGATATGACATGCTCGAAACATCTGAATCAGCTCTACCGAAAAATCCTAGTCCCACGTCCACGAAGGCAAGTTTTCCGCGTAACCTCTGGATATCAAGCGGCCGATGCTAAGTCGGGCGGGAACGAACAGGAGAAGGGTGCAACGCAAAACTCCGGCGCGTTAAAAACGGAACCTCTTGGCTAAGGGTGTAAACTCTAACAGAAAATCAGGACCCTCCAAGTTTGAGGGTTTTGCTACAAGCACTATTAAAAATAGAATTTTTAACACGGCATACTTCAATTAAAAATGCGATATTTTAATTCTAGTGTTAAAAGTAAATTACCTTGGTAATGTCGAATGGTAATGCGACTGTGTTGACTTAGATCGAGTATATAAATATACTGTTGAAAATAACATATATATATATATATATATATATATATATATATATATATATATATATATATATAACTTTAGTTAAGTCCAACTGGGGACGTTTCCAGTTGGTCCATTAAATTAGACACCTCTTCCTCCAAACTTTCTCCTCGATTGTTTCTACAGTGTATCAGGATGCTTTTGCATGTTGTTTTTAAAACCACTGTCTGAATGAACGCTTGATGCTTACTTTAATTTGCAGGTGCTTCATGTAATGCTTGAAATGCCTCGTTATCAATCCATACCATGTCATCACTACTAGTATTATGGTCACTTTTGCTCCTGGATGAATAAATTTTAATTAGTTTGCCAGAAGTTCATATTTTTTTGATTTTATCAGTTCTGTGGTCGCCAAAATATTCTCATTTGTAATTACAACTACAATTAACGTTATTCCTTTTTATATCAAGTCATGAATCATCAAATCAGGAATATTATTATCTATTCTTGTTTCAATTAAAATTAACACATTAGATTTAACTTTGACACCTTTATGCAAAATTTCATTTTGAACTTTACAATTTTTCATTATTTTACTTTTATTTAAGCCATATATCTTTATATATTGAAAGCGCAGGCATCTGACAACCTCATCATGACGTTTTGCATAAGCAAAATTTAACATTCGGCCACAATGAATCGCAAGGCGTTCTACACTTTTCGATCCTTTTTTACAATGGGCACATTTCGTAAATATGCTTTCAAAATAGAGAATCTTCAAGTACACCTAAATATTTATATAACCAATAACGGCATCCACTTTATTTCCAAAAACCACCGTACTAGTAACATTACTGACCGATTTTGATTGATTAATTTAAAACCCTATCTCTTTCAGACAGTCTCTGGTATATTGCCAATGTTCCTGAAGACTTTCTTTCGTTTTCCCTAGTAATTTGATGTCTTAAATGAAGATTAAATGATTTCTCTATATGTTTAATATATTCACCTTTTCAAAATTTTGGTTCAAACCCGACTAAGCAGTACAATAGATAATAGAAAAAGTAACGGAGAAAGAGCATCTTCTTGAATAAATCTTATTCGATCTAAACTCGTCCAAATCCTTATTTACCTCATAATAAATTAGTTTGCTGCATATTTAATATATATACAGGGTGTTAATACTAAGTTGTAACACTCAAAAAGGGCAGTTAGAACTCATGAAACAAACAACTCTTCTTAGTTCAATTTTTTGATTTGGAGCCCCAGTTCATAGTTATTGGTGCTCTTTTATTTTTCGAAAAATCGTCATTACTCCCTTATTTTAAGAAATATTTAAAAATATGAAAACTTTCTGCATTTGCTTTCGGTTCTCTAAAACATTTGTATTTACAATTATTTTCCATTTAACAAATAACAAAATGGTGACCGATCAAAAATTTCAAAACAAGATATTTTGAAAACCACTCGATCTATTTTTGAAAATAAAGCATTTGTAAAATCCTTAAACTATCTACTATAACATTTGTCTGAAATATTTTTTTCTCTGTCTAAAAAAAAAAAATTATTCAAATTGAATTACAAGATAAGTTTTAACAAACTGCAACAATCATTTAAAACAAAGTCTTGCTTGTGTTTTATATCTTCTGCTGCAGTTACAATTCTAGCCACCAGTTCTAATTCGGTGTTTACTGGTCTCTCATATACAGAGGTCTTCATCTGACCCCAGAAAAAGAAATCTAGGGGAGTTAGACTGAGGCTCCGAGCTAGCCACGCAACAGGACCTCCTCTCCCAATCCACTTATTCGGATATTCTCTATTTAGTATGCTATGACTTCTCGGGTTTTGTGAGCTGGTGCTCCATCATGTTAAAACCAAAGTCTTTGTCTGATGTTTAGCGGTAATTCATCAAAAAGCTCGGGCAGAACGTTATTTATGCAAGTAAAATAATTTTCATCATTCAATCGGTTGTTGTTTCATTGTTCATTGTTTTATTTTTCTTATTTGTTTGTTTTTTTGTCTCTTATTTTTCGTGTTTAATGGCAGCAAGCCTACTTTGTTTTAAATGATTGTTGCAGTTTGTTAAAATTGATCTTGTAATTCAATTTGAATAATTTTTTTTTTGACAGATCGAAGAAAATGTTTCACACAAATGTTATAGTAGAAAGTTTAAGGATTTTATAAATATTTATTTTCAAAAATCGATTGAGTGGTTTTCAAAATATCTTGTTTTGAAATTTTTGATCGGTCGCCATTTTGTTATTTGATGAAACAGAAAATAAGTGTAAATAAAAATGTTTTATACAACCGAAACCAAATGCAGAAAGTTTTTGTATTTTTTAAATATTCCTTAAAATAAGGGAGTAATGATGATTGTTCAAAAAACAAAAGAACGCCAATAATTTTGAACTGGGGCTCCAAATCAATAAATTGAACTAAGAAAAGTTTTTTGTTTCAATGAGTTCTAACTGCCGTTTTCGGGTGTTACAACTTAGTATTAACAGCCTGTATATATATATATATATATATATATATATATATATATATATATATATATATATATATATATATATATATTATATATATAAACTGCTATCAACCAAAATGGCTTTAACCAGGGCCGAAATATAGTCAAAAATTGTATCTACAACAATAAAAAATTAAAAACTACGTTGAAGCTTTAATCCAAAAAAAATAACTCCTATGAAACATAATATTGTGACGCATCGGTACCTACCTGTTGGAGGTGCTCGATCACTACACTCCTAGACCTATGCCTGTATCTGTAAAGGCGTAAGCGGGGTCATGGGACGTGACAAGGAAATGTGAGCAAAATGAATGGAAGGGAAAAGGGCGCCACTGGCGCTAATGAGTGAAGGTGTGCGAATTAGTGCAGGCGCCAAGAAACATTCCGTTTGCAAAAACCGGTGGATTCATTCTGATTGATGATTTAAGTTCAGAAAGACCTAAAGAATGAAATTCTGAATGTTGCCGGACAAAGTCAGTAGTCATTTTTTTTATAGGGGGTATAAGAATTATTGATGAAATCGCTAAAACGTTGTTTTTGTGGGGTATGAAATTACAAACATTACGAATATTATAAAATACAAATTTAATATGGTAAAAAAGTCGCGTGGCTTAGTGTTTTGTCGCGAATCTGGGGAACCGGGTTCGATCCCGACCGATGCCAAAAAGAAATATTTCGAATTTAAATGACGCTAAAGTTACCCTTGTAGTGCACTCTCCACGCATCAATGAGTGCCTGTGAGGTGACGCCTGGTAAACGCCTGCACAGTTGCCGGATACGACCGTTGGTCGTTTTCTTTGTTTCTCTCTCCGCAGCAGTTTATACCAGCTCCAAAGTATTGTAGTGGGTCATTTTGTACCCGACATGGTTTATACGTTTTAGTTATAAGAGAGTTTTCACATAACGTCAAACTAGATAGTGTGATAGCTTATTTTGATTTCTGAGTTAACAAATTTAAGTGCAAATTCTAATAGTTGTTCCAGAAAAAGCAGATTGATGATAAAATTTTGTTATTTAGAGGCCAAGTATATTATATTTAAACAAGCCTGTGTTGCCAGATCGCCCATCGACCCCTTTCGTCCCTGTATTAGTAAAAAAAATCGCGCTTTATTAAGCTATATCTCTTAAATAATATTGTCAAACACGTTATTTTAATTTTAATATTTGTCATTTATATATTTCTATAAACTGAGATGTTTTGGTTGCCGGGGTATTTGGTTTGAACCGTGAGGGTTCTGGAAATTGCTGAATCAAGAAAGGGGCCGTGGAGGAAAAGGACAATCTGTTAGTAAGTTAGTAAGTTAGTAAGTTAGTAAGTTAGTAAGTTAGTAAGTTAGTAAGTTAGTAAGTTAGTAAGTTAGTAAGTTAGTAAGTTAGTAAGTTAGTAAGTTAGTAAGTTAGTAAGTTAGTAAGTTAGTAAGTTAGTAAGTTAGTAAGTTAGTAAGTTAGTAAGTTAGTAAGTTAGTAAGTTAGTAAGTTAGTAAGTTAGTAAGTTAGTAAGTTAGTAAGTTAGTAAGTTAGTAAGTTAGTAAGTTAGTAAGTTAGTAAGTTAGTAAGTTAGTAAGTTAGTAAGTTAGTAAGTTAGTAAGTTAGTAAGTTAGTAAGTTAGTAAGTTAGTAAGTTAGTAAGTAAGTAAGTTAGTAAGTTAGTAAGTTAGTAAGTTAGTAAGTTAGTAAGTTTGTAAGTTAGTAAGTTAGTAAGTTAGTAAGTTAGTATGTTAGTAAGTTAGTAAGTTAGTAAGTTAGTAAGTTAGTAAGTTAGTAAGTTAGTAAGTTAGTAAGTTAGTAAGTTAGTAAGTTAGTAAGTTAGTAAGTTAGTAAGTTAGTAAGTTAGTAAGTTAGTAAGTTAGTAAGTTAGTAAGTTAGTAAGTTAGTAAGTTAGTAAGTTAGTAAGTTAGTAAGTTAGTAAGTTAGTAAGTTAGTAAGTTAGTAAGTTAGTAAGTTAGTAAGTTAGTAAGTTAGTAAGTTAGTAAGTTAGTAAGTTAGTAAGTTAGTAAGTTAGTAAGTTAGTAAGTTAGTAAGTTAGTAAGTTAGTAAGTTAGTAAGTTAGTAAGTTAGTAAGTTAGTAAGTTAGTAAGTTAGTAAGTTAGTAAGTTAGTAAGTTAGTAAGTTAGTAAGTTAGTAAGTTAGTAAGTTAGTAAGTTAGTAAGTTAGTAAGTTAGTAAGTTAGTAAGTTAGTAAGTTAGTAAGTTAGTAAGTTAGTAAGTTAGTAAGTTAGTAAGTTAGTAAGTTAGTAAGTTAGTAAGTTAGTAAGTTAGTAAGTTAGTAAGTTAGTAAGTTAGTAAGTTAGTAAGTTAGTAAGTTAGTAAGTTAGTAAGTTAGTAAGTTAGTAAGTTAGTAAGTTAGTAAGTTAGTAAGTTAGTTAGTTAGTAAGTTAGTAAGTTAGTAAGTTAGTAAGTTAGTAAGTTAGTAAGTTAGTAAGTTAGTAAGTTAGTAAGTTAGTAAGTTAGTAAGTTAGTAAGTTAGTAAGTTAGGAAGTTAGTAAGTTAGTAAGTTAGTAAGTTAGTAAGTTAGTAAGTTAGTAAGTTAGTAAGTTAGTAAGTTAGTAAGTTAGTAAGTTAGTAAGTTAGTAAGTTAGTAAGTTAGTAATTTAGTAAGTTAGTAAGTTAGTAAGTTAGTAAGTTAGTAAGTTAGTAAGTTAGTAAGTTAGTAAGTTAGTAAGTTAGTAAGTTAGTAAGTTAGTAAGTTAGTAAGTTAGTAAGTTAGTAAGTTAGTAAGTTAGTAAGTTAGTAAGTTAGTAAGTTAGTAAGTTAGTAAGTTAGTAAGTTAGTAAGTTAGTAAGTTAGTAAGTTAGTAAGTTAGTAAGTTAGTAAGTTAGTAAGTTAGTGACTGCATTTCCTTAACTACTAATAAACATAAGCAAGATTCGAAACACATTAGAGCGAAATGGATTACAAATGAAATTCAGCAATTATCCAATACACCAAGCTTAATATTTGATGTTGATAGGAACGATGATCGACTGTTCTAGATGATGTAAGGTGAAAAAATATAAGTCGGAACTGCAGTCAATTAGGTTTTTTATTGGATCAAACCGACGTTTCGGTCATACTATGACCATCTTCAGGGCTCTATAAAATTATTCATATGTTATATCTACATTTTTCTTACAACAATTACTTACATCCAAAATCAGCAAATTATATAATAAAAACACATTTTAAAATTTTACATAAAATATTATCGTCAAATATAAAACAATAAATAAATAAATAAATAAATAAGATAAAAACAACGAAAATGGTATACAATTTAAAAAAATTATTATTAAAAACGGACAAGAACAATGATGGACAACTTTAAAACACGAACTAATAATTGCTGAAAAAAACTGAAATTGACTTAGTGTCAAGGTTTGAACTAACACCCAATCATATGCCTCGGAAATTACTTAACGTAAAAATGCTGAACTTATGCGACCTACTATACGCGTTGGTAATTATTACACCTACCGTAACCTTTTATTATTTTATTATTATTAATTTTTATTTTATTTTTATTTTTTCACACACAACATAATTAATAAAATAAATGTACACAATAATTATTAAAAAAATAAAAATAAAATAAAAATTAATAATAATAAAATAATAAAAGGTTACGGTAGGTGTAATAATTACCAACGCGTATAGTAGGTCGCATAAGTTCAGCATTTTTACGTTAAGTAATTTCCGAGGCATATGATTGGGTGTTAGTTCAAACCTTGACACTAAGTCAATTTCAGTTTTTTTCAGCAATTATTAGTTCGTGTTTTAAAGTTGTCCATCATTGTTCTTGTCCGTTTTTAATAATAATTTTTTTAAATTGTATACCATTTTCGTTGTTTTTATCTTATTTATTTATTTATTTATTTATTGTTTTATATTTGACGATAATATTTTATGTAAAATTTTAAAATGTGTTTTTATTATATAATTTGCTGATTTTGGATGTAAGTAATTGTTGTAAGAAAAATGTAGATATAACATATGAATAATTTTATAGAGCCCTGAAGATGGTCATAGTATGACCGAAACGTCGGTTTGATCCAATAAAAAACCTAATTGACTGCAGTTCCGACTTATATTTTTTCACCTTAATATTTGATGTTTACAAATATACTAAGGAACCTAACTTGCTAGGTAAATATAAAAACTTACATTTCATTCAAAATACTAAAAGGAAATATAACAATAGTATCCTAACTTCTTCAAGTAACTTATCGAAAGCTGCTTGGTCTATAATTAAAAATGAATCTACAGCATTTTCCCCCTCTGTTTCCTATCCACTTTCAATGTACATCAATAATTCCGAATTCTCCAACCCTTCCATTATTCCTGATGTTTTCAACAACCACTCAATTACTTCAGTTATTGAACTTACATTTGGTATCGCCAACAGTAACAAGACTAATAGTAATGTGAACTATGTGCCCGAGTGTTACGTTTCTAAAACTATTTTCTTACAACATACAAACGAGGAAGAAATAAACAATATTATTCAGAACATGTCAATTTACCACCAATCACAATGTTATTCAATGAATCTCTTAAGTAGTGAAATTTTTCCCTCCGAATTCAAGACGGCTAAAGTTATTCCAATCTTTAAAAAGACAACAAACTCAACGTAGTAAATTACATGCCACTATCTCTCTTAACAGCCTTTTCAAAAAATTTTGAAAAAATAGTTTTAGCCAACAATATTTTAACACCATGTCAATATGGATTAAGAAAATATAAATTTACGGAACACGCTTTATATTTAATATTTGTTCCATTTTGAAAATACTGGAATAAAAAATGCACACAGCCAATATATACTTTGATTTATCGAAAGCCTTTGATAAAATAGATCACAAAATTCTCAGCAATAAATTAGAATGCTATGGTATTCGGGGTTCTGCTCTAAACTGGATATATTCCTACTTCCAAAATAGATCACAAATTGTATCAACCAACGACAATGGGCAAACATATACTTCTTAATGTAAGACGATTACAACAGGCGTACCGCAGTGAAGTGTGTTGGGTCCTTTACCATTCCTACTTTATATAAACGACCTACCGTCAAAAATGAAAGAAGCTTATATTTGTATTTCCGCAGATGACACCTCATTTATTGTAGCTGCACCAACAATACATGAATTGAGAGAGAAACTAAAAACTTGTATGTTAGCAATGGAATACTGGTGCAACGAGAACGGTGTTGTTATAAATGCCAATAAAACTAAGTTGCTTGAATTTTCAACTCGATCCAATAATTATAATACGTCGTTCGAATTACAGAATATTACAATTAGTCCTGTTGAAGCAACTAAAGTTTTGGGTTTACATATTGAATGTAAGGCATGCTGGTTTACCCGCACACAATTCCTTAGCGCGAAACTAAATACTGCCTGTTACGTTATTAGACAGTTACGGGGGAAGGTTAGTGTCAAAATATTAAAATTGTACTATTACGGACAAGTCTACTCTCTTCTTACTTACTACATTATATGCTGGGGTAACTACTGCTACGCTAAAGAAGTTTTTATCGCCCAAAAAAAGAATTATCAGAGCTATGTTAGGCTGCAGTTCTATAGCGCCTTGTAAAGACTTATTTTATTCTTTGCAGTTCTTAACACTGCCCTGTATTTACGCCTACTAATGCTCGTTGTTTGTTAAGAAAAATCCAGCTATGTTTCTAACTTGTAAACAAGTTACAGGTTCATACTCTAAAAGAAATAATAATAATATTTATATTCCCCGTCGTCGAACGCAGCGGTTCCACAATAACGCTACGTATATGTCAATAAAAATTTATAATCACCTACCAAATAAATTTAAAACTATAAATAATATGAACACATTTAAGAAAACACTTGAACAGCTCACTCATACAGATTAAATTTTAATCGCTAGAAGAATATTTTAACAGTTCATGTGTAACAATAATTTTCCATTCCTGTTCATTTTGTGTTTCTTCCGCTTTTCTAATCACTTCTTCCAGTCGCGTCCCTTCATACCTGAAACTGTATTGTCATTCTATTTCATTGTTATCATATTTTGTGTTGTCATATTTCCAGGTGTACCTACCTTAGCTTTTCTTTGGCCCATTTCTCTCTAGTTTTCATCCATTCCCTTTTTCCCTTTTGTACATTTTTCTTGACTTCAACCTTCACCTTCATTCGTTCATCAGTCCTTTGTTGACATTTCCATATGTCAAACCGCCATTCATACTTTCATTTCCCATAGTTCACTTGGTGTCTGCGCGTGAGCGCACTTTTTGTGTCATTGTTTCTGACTTTTATTCCCGCGAAGTAGACTACTGGATGAACATGTCAGTTTGTGTGGTAAACTACCCCAACTTTATTTTTGCTTTTAATAAATTTTTGCCTACTTAGACTAGAGTTGAAATCTCTTAATTGAACTGACTTAAGTCAAGTACATTCTGCATTGTAAGATTTCCTTCCTTTTGTAAAAGCAACGTTTGAAGACTTAGACGTGTTGTGCGATCCGCTCTTAAGCGAATTTTTTAGTAAACTGTGTTTTAGTTTTGAGCACTCTGTTATAGAGGTTTTGATCCACAAGTCATTTATTTAATTTGGGAATTGGATATTCCCACAGGAAGTTTCCTGGATTTAAAATCTTCACAGCTTGTACCACTTTGAGGCCGTTCTAAATCAAAGGTAAATAATTAATTGAGTACAATTCTAACATTAGTATTTTTCCAATCTTTATTACATTTTATATTTCATTGTAAAGTAAAATTTAAATTTATAAAATAAAACTAGTAGCCATTTTGAATTGGGTAGAGGACCATGTGCTGATAATGTTCATTCCTTTCAGGCCTTTTTTTTCTCTCTTTTCCTTTTGTTCTTCGTTTTCTTTTACGACGTTCCCTTTTTGGGATATATGTTGGATTTATCTGGAACCTTTTTTTTTGGTTTTACCAAAATTTGTACGAGTTTCTCGAATGGTGTATGAAGTACATTGTTGCACCATTACGAGTCATCGCGTTCATCATCATCGTCGTTTCATCATCACCGCCCGTCTGCGTGTTGTCTGTACCTGGTTGCCGTGTTGGAGAGGAGTTTTAATATTGGCGTACCAAGCCACGAGGGAAGAGACGTCCGCCATTTTTCCGTGCCGTCTGGACTTCACCGCCTCCCCCACCAGTAGATCAGATAAGCAACAGAACAATTATTTCTTTATTTGGTTTTGCAATTCATATTTATATTTTTGTGTAACTTACCGTTTTGTTTGTTTGTTGCGTTCACCTTCAGTGGACCAGTTTATTTTTTTTATGTACTGTGGACTATATCTGTGTATTTTAAGAGGTAGAGGCTGGCTTTCGCGAGGCCATTTTGAAAGGTATTTTATATTATTGTTATCTCGTCCACGGAAAGGTACTAAGGGCTCGTACTGCGAGACTTTGAGCGTTTTACCGTCTTACTCTCCGCCGCGACGTAATTGATGCATCAACTGCGATCTACACATTTTGCGCTTTCATTTTTCGTTACGACGCACCGCCCCGACGGACCTTACCCTTCTGCGACTAATAGCCATTAAGGCTCATGTACCATCGGCCTTCAGCCACAACTCGCGCGAGACTGCCGACACCCTTCGTTTATACACCACCGTTTTGTAACCACATTTCTGTACCTACGTTGCTGCAATATAGTTCACGTTTTTATTTTAAAATTAGCGGTTGTTGCTACCTTCCCATTCTCCCATTATTTAAGTTTCCGAGGGCTTGTCGCTCAGCTGTTTGTAGGCTCTGTGATCGAGTGACTGGCGCCCTTTCTACCCTTATTTTTCAGCGACGTCGAACCACCCCGTCTCCACTGTTTAGCTGGCCGGAGCCCAAACCTCGCTCGGGAACGCACCCCCTGGGCCACAGTTTGGCTTTTATAACCCAAAGGGCTAGGGTGGCCTTTGGGTACGTTATACATGTTAGTAATTTAATTTTATCTTATTTTATCTAGTTATGTATGTCCCATTGTGCTCGTACTAGTTTTTATTTATGTGCTAATATTTTAATTGTCTTGAGTTTTAATATATTTTTATGTGTGATTTCATTTTAATATGTACTTATATATAACGTGCCATCTGTATATTTTGTGGCAAATAAATTATTATTATTATTACTATTATAATTATTATTATTATTATTATTAATAATAATAATAATAATAATAATAATATAGTGAATTTTTTTTATGACACAGACTGAGAACCAAGAATGCATTTTAAAGTTTACTGAACGTAACATATTGTATGTATTACTAAGTGCTATGCCAACCTAACTTTTGATATATTTACATATTGTATTAAAACATGATACGAATTTTATTCAATATATCGAAGTTTGAGTTGTTACCCTTTTTATACTCAAAATCAACTGTCAATGGTCGCTTTCAGCCGCACCTAGCAGCTAGCTTGCTAACCTAGCGAGCTTCTTTGAATGGTCCGCTGAATGACCGCTAGGTTTCAGCCGCTAGTCTAGCGGGCTAGCGAAAACAAATTGGTGTACTGCTGAAACTGTCAAAAATTGCAAATATGGCGAATGCGCATTCAAAGTAGAATGAAATTGTTGACTATGAATATGCAAATATATATACAGGATGTTCAAGAAAATTTCTAACTTGGAGTAGGCTATGCACAGAGAAGCGTAATTCTGAGTGATCTTTAATCAATTAAAAAGTCAAGATGTCAAAAATTATCTTGAAATATAATTTGACATTCGCCGTGTTCTAATTTGTGTATTAGTAAAATGACACTGACTCCAACAGAACACGCGCGTATTTGTGTTAAAACATCAATGCGCGTTCATCACAGTCGAACATCAAACACAACTAACAACTAACGTGTTGCAACTTGCAAGTAATTTAACTTTGAAATTAATTAATTAAATTACGTTAAAAAGAATTAAATTACTTTTAAAAAAATTAATACTGAAAGTAAATGAAATATTAGTAATTGCTAAAAAAAATTACTAATTTCAATTACTTCTAAAAAAATTCCGAAATTACTAATTATAATTACTATGTTTTAAAAGCAATTCAAATACAATTACTTTTCATAAAAGCAATTGAATTAATAATTTAATTACTTAAGTAATTAATTATTGCCCATCTCTGACACAAAATAACGATTTTTTTATTTAGAAAATACATAAAAAGCGCATTTTATAATTTTCGATTATTTTGTTCGACGGGTTGCTTCTCACAAAAAAAATGATAATTATGACATTCGTTCTTTGATACTATTATATGTATAAAATAAATATATCATTACGTTATATTACCCATTACTAGGAGTGCCAATTTGCTTTTTACGTAGATATCGATAAAGATTACATATTCGTATCGTACAGGCGTTTACTGAGCATCACCACACGGGACACTCTGTGCCATTAAAATCAAAATATATCATTTTGGCGTCGGTCGGGACTGAACCCAAGTTACCGCATTCACGACAAGACACTCAAACATATGACCACGAAATCCCGTACATGTAAAAATGTTGATTTTAAATTAATTTCTTTTTAATTTACAATAAAATATTGGTGCTGCCGGCTATAGATGTTCTTAAATTAAACAGGCAGTAAAAGCGACGTAAAATGAATGATGCAATATTTTTGTATAAATTACTAAACAGTAACAAAAAATGTTAAAAGCTCTTCTGTAAAATATTTATTTTAGGCATTAACGTGTACTACACGTAACAGCTCTTAGTTTGTAACTGTTTCACGCGATAATAACACTGGTTTCCACTCTCTGTGCAATAAATTAATGAGCAATTAAAATAAAAATTTAGCAAAAACATGGTCTTTAGATATATCTCATCAAAATATGATATCTTTTCTTAAACCACCTGAAGATGCAATTAATTCTGAGAGCACGTAACTGTTTTCCCCTTTATTTTGGATTTTATTTGTAATAATAATCTAAAATTTGTGATATACCATTAATTGTAATATAAAAAAATTGTACCAAAGTATGCAATTGTGCCTAGAGCCTGTTTTTCTACAAAACAAAAAACAGGAATAATTAAAATAACACATAATAGTTTGATACCGCACATCTTCCATAACTACGCAATTTGAAAATTTTATAAAAATCTATTTTCTTTAGTGTTCCATCACGTATGTTTCTATACTTACTTTGATCTCTGGCTTAACAAGAGGGTAAGCTTAGCCCTAAATTCCCATATCTAGTAGTTGAGTATCCCTATGGTTACAAGATTTCCTGCCTCGAAGACAGATTCTCGTATTTAATCGAAGCTTGAGTTAATTGGCTTGTGTAGGTCTGGTGCAGTGTTGAACTGCCTGAGACCTAAAGGCGAGAACTCCGGCTCTCCAAGGTAAATAGCTTGACGGATCGCGGTTTGTTACGAGAGCTGGAATAGGATACTGGACGAGAACATTTACCAACCGTTCGTATAAACCTACGGCGATGTTGATAAAGCGGGAAAATTCGTCTTTCTCCGCCTACATTTCTTCTCCATCTTTCTTTATCTGTCATTTAATTTTATTTTCATAAATGAGAACAAATCTTAATGCAGTAAAAATTTTATTATAGTTTTGGTAGAGCAAGAAAAATGAAACTAATTTGAAATAAAAGTTTTGCACGGAATAATAAAAACTCACATTTTTCTGTGTACTTCAATAATTATGATTATTCGTACATCAATATTAAATTTTATTTAATCTATAAATTTAACAATAGATGAATTTTTGTTATTTGACACAAAAGAACATAAGTTATACAACGTTAGAAAGCTTAAATAGTAAATAGTAACATGAATGTGGTATTTTTTAAATGATTTTTTAAATCAAAGAAATTGTGTAATGAATGCTAACCGGTGGGATTTGAACGCTGTTACGTGCTACCAATTGCACCACGGCTGGGCTGTAAATCCGCCGGCTTATACAGTCTTTTCGTTAGTTAAACTCGTAGGCTCCGCATCACATGAAGGTGTGGGGTATTCTAACCACTACTTTTAAACACCTGTGAATTGTCAGATACGTTCGCACAAACTTGTCAGGAGTGTATTGCAAATAGTAAATAGTAAAATGAATGTGGTATTTTTTAAATTTTTACAGCCCAGCCGTGGTGCAATTGGTAGCAGGTAACAGTACAAATGTTAAGGTTGCGGGTTCAAATCCCGCCGGCTACCATCCTTTTCACAATTTCTTTGATTTAAGTTAGAAAGCTCATCATCATTATTTATAAATACTGTCAGGACAGTTCTTGGCGGAAATGATGCCTCTTCGAATCTGTCCTGCGCTTCTCTCTTTAGCTTCTCGTAATTCCCTCTGTTGCTATTATCTGACAATATTCTAAATTATCTTCTTCCTCTTCCTCTTTCCACATATACTTTTTCTTGAATTATACTTTCTGGTACAAAATCCTTCCTTAAAATATGTCTAATCCAGTTAACTTTCCATTCTCTTACGTAGTTCTCTCAAAATTATTTTTTCTCCTCGTATTCTTCTTAACGCCTTCACATTATTGCCTCATTTTTCTACCCAATCTTCTCCGACCGTCGCCACAACCCCATCTCAAAACTTTTCAAGTACTC
This sequence comes from Harpalus rubripes, assembly GCA_963082715.1. Taxonomy (NCBI): domain Eukaryota; kingdom Metazoa; phylum Arthropoda; class Insecta; order Coleoptera; family Carabidae; genus Harpalus; species Harpalus rubripes. Next base: position 34,903,921 of record OY720448.1, on the reverse strand, counting down.
TTTCTCCCTCCTTAATGTTTCTCAACCATACACAGAGTGACCAATAATAAATGAAGTGTGCCGCTTCATATATTTTTGACATTTGCCGCTTACTTATTATAACAGCATTACTATTTCTAAGAACGTACCTTTCAATTTTGCATACCGACATAAAAATAATCTCAAAAACCGTTTTTTCTATGTTTACCCGACCGAAATTATGCTTCAAGGAAACATCTGTCTCCACTAAAAGCGATTATGAAATGAGATAAAAGATTTTTCACAAAGGCACCCGAAACAAATATCAAATAAATCAACGTACGGTAATGACATTAATCAAAACTCATGCACTTGTCATCATCTATCATATGTGGAACATAATTTTAATGAATTATAGGATATTGGAATATAATTTTGACATTATTTTGGAACAAAAGTAATCACGTGACATTCAACCATATTTGATTATTCTGTAGTAGTACAGTACCTCCTACAGATAATTTATTTTAAATTGCAACATATGGTTCATCACTTCCATGATTACACACTACTGTCAAAAAATGACGGCAATGTACGAAAGCTTAGAGGAGCCTCAGAAAAAATAATTCATTCTTGAAATTTCAACGTTTTTCTTGAAATTTCACCTTTTCAAAAAGTTGAAATTTCAACTTTTGGCGCAATTTGAAACGTCAAAAAGGTTATGTTAATAAAGATGACTGCGCAATAATGTTACTAGGGTTACACCTAAACTAATGTAGGGTTATTCGATAAAAATAGTTACTTCAAATTTGATTGAAATATTTGTTGTTGTCATTATGTTTTATTTTATTTTGGTTCTCGAAATTCAAGGATTTATTGGGTATATATTCGGTATCGTTGTGCTGGCGTTGTAAAATTTAAGTATGCTGTGCTTTCTAGCTATATTGTTTGTTTAAAACAAATTTTAATTTAGTGTCAAATGAAAATGGGAGATATCGATTATTTAAAAAAAATATCGAATGAATTTGACGCTGCCCAGAGCAAGTTGGTTCCACAGAAGTGAAAATACGTATAAGAGAAAGGATAAGAATAGTTTTAGGAGCAGCGGTGTTAAAAAAATGTGATTTATCGAATTTATTACGTTGTCTGACATTTATCTAAAAACGACGATTTTGACGTTTGAATAGCTGTTGCTTGGCAACTTTATAAGCTCTCGGGCGATAAAAGCCAAATAGCGCCCGTTTTTGATGGCGGATAAAGAACTTAATGGTTCCAAAATAAAACAAAACATATTATACATATTAAACATATTAAGATTCTATAGCCTGATTCGTATGGTTAATTTTTATTTTTGTTAGGTTGTGCCAATTGTAAATGTCATGTAATTCAATGCCAATCTGTTCCGTATTAGATGAAAATATTGAGGAACTATGGTGTACCAGAAATCAAGACACTGATTGTTTTTTTTTTTTTTTGGTTGAGTTACTGTCCTGATTCACTTACGGTAGTGGTAGTAAAAAAAGTATTTTTATCCATATTTATTGGGTTAATACATACATAAATATTGTATAACTTATTCACCAACCACCAGGTATGACACAATCAGAGTTCTACTTGTCATTGCAGTACAAAGAGACTACAAAATAATGCAATTCGATGTAAAAACTGCCTTCCTGTATGGCGACCTCGAAGAAAACATATATTTGAAGCCCCCAGAAGGCACTAAAATTGACAAAAATCTTGTCTGCAAACTCAAAAAGTCTCTATATAGCCTGAAACAAGCTCCACGTTGCTGGAATAAGAAATTTACAGAATTCATTAAGAATTTTGGATATCAGCAATGTACAGCAGGCAAATGTGTGTATAGATCTCATTATAATAACACACAGTTAAAACTTGTATTATATGTAGACGACAGACTACTATTTAGTGAAAACAAGCAGACATTAAAGGAAGTGTTACAGAAAATCCAAGAAGCCTTTGAAATACAAAACAGTGAACCAGATTATTTTATTGGTCCGAATATTGTACGTGACCGGAAGAACAAAGAAATCTTTATTCACCAACGTAAGTTACATTCAGCAAATAATCAAACGCTTCAAAATGAAAGATGCGAAGCCAGTCACTATTCCAGCAGACCCTCATGTTGTAATGCTTTCAAGTTCAGAAAAAGACAGTGGACAATTCTCATACAGTGAAATTATAGACTCACTAATGTTCCTTGCAATAGTAAGTCGTCCAGACAATATGTATGCAGTGAGAGTATGCAGCAGATTTGTCGGAAATAATAATTTATCCCATTCGAATGCAGCAAAACGAATTATTATATACCTGATTCATACATCTGACTACGGAATTAAATATAAAAGTTTGGAGGATAGATCATTATTAATAGGATACTCCGTTGCCGACTACGAGAATGAGTCAGAATCAAGAAAATCTATTTCAGGATATATATATATATATATATATATATATATATATATATATATATATATATATATATATATATACAAAATAAATGGTGGAGGAGTAAGCTGGTCAAGTCAATGTCAAGACTGTGTATCGTTGTCCACCACCAAAGCGGAGTATGTAGCTGCATCACACGTCTGTAAACAAGCAATTTGGCTACGACATCTTCTACAGAATATAGGAAAATCAAGAGATAATACAACAATCCTCTATATAGATAACAAGAGCGCCATTCGTCTAGATTATAATCCAAAATTTCATAAAAGCACCAAACACATAGACATACGCTACCATTTCATTAGAGAAAAATACGAAAATAATGAAATTAATATTGAATATGTGTCTCCAAACATTCAATTAGCAGATATTTTTACAAAACCCTTGACACGAAATACATTTGAAATAATTAGACATGAAATAGGTGTTAAACAACATTAATTTCATTGTCATTTACTTATCCTATTAAAAACTATGTAAACTATAATACAGATACTCAGTTAGTTGGAGTGTTGAAAAGAAACTGGGTTCCTGTATTTTTGGTGTTGCTAAGCAACGCGCAGTTACGATAACAAGTTGTTGATTGACAGTTAAAATTGTACTTGAATGTCAAAAATAAATATCTGTTCACACTACTTCAAAGCTATTTTAATTACTCTAAGTACTGTGCAGTTCTTCGATCTGTTATCTCTCAATAGTCTTCATATACATACTATCGTAGATAATAGTTATTTGCGATAAAAGTACGTTACGCTATCTTTAGTCACGAATGGTTTAGATTAAAACACAAGAGCAGTGAGGGTTATAAGATCCGTGAGTGACTAAAGATGCTTTAGGTATGTGTATCGTACAATATTTTATTTACGGTAGAATCTAAAAACCCAATAAATACAAAAAATACTTTTATTTATGATAAGGATCACAATATCAAAGGAGAAGCTTATCATGAACAAAATATTCAAATTGGTTTTGCAAATTTAACGTGTTTGAAAATTTTATCACTCGTTGCTGAAATGAAACCTTATTACTAACCAACCCTCTTACAAACTTAAAACTTAACATCAATTTTACGCACTACCATAGATAATATTTATTTACAATACAAATACGTAAAGCTAGCTTTAGTCACGAATGGGTCTGAAACATGAGCGCAAGGAGCGATTTAAGACCCATGAGTGACTAAAGATGCATTACGTATGTGTATTGTATAATATTTTATCTTCTGTAGAATTTAATAACTCAATGAATATAAAATAAATACTTTATTTATGAATTAGGATCCCAATATTCAATGAGAAGTTTGTTATGATAACAAAATATTCATCCTTGTTTTTCAAGTTCAGCGTGTTTAAAATTTTTAATTTTTAATTACTAATGAATCCTTGTTACTAAACATTCGTTTTACAAACTTAAAACTTATAACTAAAACTCAATTATACGCACTATCTTAGATAAAGATATTTTATATATTACCGTGGGATGTCATACCATATCGCACTCATTTTAGTTATATAATGGCCTTGTTAGTCCAATGACTGCCATAATGAAATTCTGGTGTGGTAATAACTTTCATTAAAGGAGTCAAGGGAATAATAATGCTATTGCATAATTAAAATAAGTACGATATGGGTATATGGTAGCACATAAAATTTTGTGCGATATTCGTGGGATAAATCATTAACACACTGCGTGATTACCTAACTCACCCTGCGGGCTCGTAGGGCAATTCACAATACGTGCGGTAATGTCTACATCCCACTCATATCGTAAATAGCTATTATATCATACTCATGTATATTCCGACATCCAAAATTCTACATTTAACTTCTATTTGAAATAAAAATAAATAAATATATAAGAAAGTTGATGATTTTATTGTTTTATGTTTAAAGCACAGCTTGTTTTAATGTTGTATGTTTGCACGATTTTAATTTGTTAAACAAAAATTATGTAGCAAATAAAATTTTAAAAAATTCGATAGTATAACTTTTCAATATGGCGTCCATTTACATCATAACTCAAAACCCAACAGCGCTCAAATAATTGCGCCCCGTCATTTGCAAGAACATGAAAAGTGTCTTATAGAAGTGTAAACCAAAATCCAGTATTATTTCACACTTGGAAGTTATTCGCAAAAATAAAAAAACCGGAAAATTTACATTTTTAAGTATGCATTTTATTTAAATTAAAGACACAACTAAATTCGTTTCCTGATGTGGCAATTTTTGTTTTGTCTACTTATCCGACTTCTTACCTTTTATAGTTCTCGAGAACTTTTTGCAAGGCGCATTTTTTAAGACACTGTACAATGTTTTATTTCTTTATACATTTATTATCCCTATTTTAAAAAAAATATCAAATTGAGCTTAAAATAAATTAATTTTTAATTATAAAATGTTTATTAACTATAGAATTAATATAGAATTTAACTTTCTTTAAAAAAATAGTAAAACTAATAAAATATACAAAAATAAATAACATAATACTACTTATACATTTACTTATACTGAATAAAATATATTATAAAAATTATTAAATCGATTTCTAATCCAAACTTTAATTTCAAGTAGTCGTTATGTATACATGTAATATTCATTATTAATTAATTATACACGTTTGATAATTAAAGAAATCTAAATCATATATGATATATAATTTGTTCGTTTTCCATAAACTCGAAGACACACTTCTAATTTCAATTATAAACAAATATGAATAAGGTCTAAATATCCCCTTCGACGTTATACTACGAACTCATTATAAGTCAAGAGTTCAATAACGAAGTCCAAATGGTAAAATGCATTTGTAAAATATTCTTTCAGAACTGAATAATGAATAATGTGCAAAGCTTTGCATATCGGAAAAACGTTCCGAGTATTATGTACATAAACAAGTATTTAAGGGATTATTTCGATAAATGCAAAAAATTTCAGCAATAAAATCCGTTGTTTAAAAACAGGAAATAGACATTAAAACGAAAATTTGTTTTCATTTGACGATAGGTCAACAATATAAAAAAAATGTTTGTACTTCGCATTAAAATTTGACAAAAAATAAATTTTCCATTTCATTATTATTTCATAGTTTCGATCTCATTCCCGGGCGGATAATTGTAGTACAGAATTTTCTTAACTAAAACATTTATAATGAAGATGTCTAAAACAATTGAAATGTTATATACTTATCAAGATAATAATTATGGCACTATAATTTAGTGTATTGGTAGACAAAATGTTTTTCCACTTTATGATATAATTTACCTATATTGTTTAAGTGACTCTCGATAATAATAATTTGAAATGTAAGACAAGTATTTACTCGTGTCAGGCATAAAAGTTGAGATATTTTGAAACATTTCTATTGTTGTTTTATGACAAAATAATCCGCGGTCATTGTAAACGCTTCTTTTTAATTCAATTTCTAAATTTTTAGAACAATCTAATAATTCAACTACTTCTATTATGTATTTTAAAAAACACTGAATTTTCGTCTATTCTATAATCGGCGCTAGGCTGTCTATATATATATATATATATATATATATATATATATATATATATATATATATATATATATATATATATAATATAATATAATATAATATAATAAAATAAAGGGTAACGGTGTTGCAGTCAAGGAGATGGAAAATTTAAAATCAATATACTCTTTAAGTTATTGTTAAGCTGACGAAAAAAGTTTTATTCCGTCATCGGGGCACTATGAACAATATGACAATGGTATTCGACAATACTACAATTGTTGCACTTACTACTTGTTGAGGTTAAGTCGATAACATTACAGCCATACGGATGAATACTTCGAAGGTTGTTGACCTATTAAATGTCGCAGAAGGATGGTTATTTTTTAAGAAATTTATTTGTAAATTATGATGAATGTGAGTCGAAAACGTTTAAAAATTTCTTAAAATTTGAATAAAAACATATATACAATCTCTGAATGTATATGTTACTAAAAAAGCGGATAATTTAAAATTGTGTGTGCATGTATGAATTGGAGTTGGACAAAAAATGGCCTGTGCAATAAACGTAGGTACCGACATCATTTTCATATTGTTCATAGTGCCCCGTTGAAGGAACATAGATTTTTCCGAAAGCTTGGCAATAACTCAAAAGAGTGTATTCATTAATCTTAAACAATCAGTCGAGATCACAAAAAACGTTATATATATATATATATATATATATATATATATATATATACAGGGTGTCCCATTTAAGGTACGAATGCATTGGGATCTCGAGAACCGTAAAAGCTACGAGGTTGGTTAAATTAGACAAAAGTTGCCCCATTAGGAGACCATTTTAATGGTATTTTGTTGTTTGCGAAAAAAAATGCATAGGTCACTAGATATAGGCGAAAATGTAAATTTTGCAGTTTTTTATTTTTGCAAATAACTTCGAAGTGTGAAATTATACTGGATTTTGGTTTGCACATCTTTAGGGCACTTTTTTATGTTCTTTCGACTGGCGATGCTCAATTTTTTTTATCAATGTTGGTTTTCGAGGATTGATGTCAAAGTTTTAATTTTTATATGGACGCCATATTGGAAACTTACGCCATTGAAAAGAGAATTTTTTTAGCTTTACAATGATATAAAATAGTAATAATTTATTTTTATAATTAACAGAGAAATTAACAAAAAATGTTATTAATACTAGAATTTACAGTACAATATTTAAATATTAGATTTGGAGGACAATGGATAGGGACCAACAGTGATATTAAGTGGCCTGCTAGATCTCCAGATTTAACACCTTTAGATTTTTTTATGGGGATATTTAAAAAATAAACTTTTTATTCGGGAATATCAGAATGAAAATGTATTAAGAAATACCACAGTAAGAATTATAAATCAAAGTAGGCCAAGAATGCTGAGAAAAGTTATAGAATGAACAGGACGAAGGGCGCAGAAGTGCGTAGAAGGAAATGGTGGGTTAATAGAAAATTTATTGTAAGGTTTTTGTAAATTATTTTTGTATTTTTAATATTATTTGTTTATTAAATAGTTATTTTCTTAAACAGCAGCCTTCGATTTACTTTTTTCAATTAAATTTTAGTATTAATAACATTTTTTGTTCATTTCTCCGTTAAATATAAAAATAAATTATTACTATTTTATATCATTGTAAAGCTAAAAAAATTCTCTTTTCAATGGTGTAACTTTCCAATATGGCGTCCATATAAAAATTAAAACTTTGACATCAATCCTCGAAAACCAACATTGATAAAAAAAATTGAGCATCGCCAGTCGAAAGAACATAAAAAAGTGCCCTAAAGATGTGCAAACCAAAATTCAGTATAATTTCACACTTCGAAGTTATTTGCAAAAATAAAAAACTGCAAAATTTACATTTTCGCCTAGACCTAGTGACCTATGCATTTACGGTTCTCGAGATCCCAATGCATTCGTACCTTAAATGGGACACTCTGTATATATATATATATATATATATATATATATATATATATATATATACCATTTAATTGTTAATTTTATCCCAATTAGGAAAGGTAATAGGAATGGGTACTGATCAAGGCCAGTCGAGAAAAATTCCAGACCTGACCAAGATTCAAACCCACGACTTCTATGCCTATTACACAGAGGTTAGCATTTATCTACTGTGCTACCCCGCAACCCCTATTTATAGTGCAGGCGCCAAGAAACATTCCGTTTGAAAAAACCGGTGGATTCATTCTGATTGATGATTTAGGTTCAGAAAGACCTAAAGAATGAAATTCTGAATGTTGCCGGACAAAGTCAGTGGTCAATTTTTTTTATAGGGGGTATAAGAATTATTAATAAAATCACATGTAACGGTCAAGAAAACGTTGTTTATTGCTACTAAAAAGTTGTTTCTATATGGCATGAAATTACAAACATCACGAATAGTATAAAATACAAATTTAATATGGTAAAAAAGCCGCGTGCCTGAGTGTTTGGTCGCGAATCTGGGGAACCGGGTTCGATCCCGACCGATGCCATAAAGAAATATTTCGAATTTAAATGGCACAAAAGTTACCCTTGTGGTACACTCTTCACACAACAATAAGTGCCCGTGAGGTGACGCCTGGTAAACGCCTGCACGGTTGCCAGATACAACCGATGGTCGTTTACTTTGTTTCCCTCTCTGCAGCAGTTTATACCGCCTTAAAAGTTTTGCAGTGGGCCATATTGTACCCGACACGGTTTAGACGTTTTAGTTATAAAAGAGTTTTCACATAACGTCAAACTAGATAGTGTGATAGCTTATTTTGAATGCTGAGTTAACAAATTTAAGTGAAAAAGATTTCAAGATGCCTCAATTTTTAATAAATTGTCACACAAACAACATTTAAATAGAAATATTTATTAAAATCTAGTGCACTACGGAGTGACTCCTAAAGCTTGTATTCACTAGAAAACAGTGTATTTTGTCATACTATATTCCAAACAGACCGTGAAACGTTCAAATCAGATGTAAAAACTGTTTTACAACATGTCTCCAAATCACTGGAAAAGGCATTTTCTAAGCGAAATAAGTGTTTTTAGAGTGTTTTGCAGTAACTTCCATAGTTCAAACCGGCACTTTAGCTGCGCGGGCGAGTGCTCTACGGAGTGACTCCAAAAGCTAGTATTCACTAAAAAACAGTGTATTTTGTTATATTATACCCGAAACCACCAAGTACTACCGAAACTACAGGTAGAATATATGTTCAAAGAGTAGATGCAAATCGGTTGTTTCAGACAGTGAAACTGGTTGCGACACGACTAGCCGGGTAGTAGCTAAGAAACAATGTCTGTATGTTGCATCACAAGTATTTGCTCAAGATGCTCTCTCTACTTTTGGAAATAATCCAGAAACTCCGATGCACTTTCATCAGGTTGAAGAAGTCTGCACTTATTTGTTTGCCAAACAAAAAACCACATCAGATGAATTACGCTACAAGTTGAACTTCCTCCAATTCGGCTATGAATTACGATATTCCAAGTCACATCCGACGAAAATGATAAAACATCCTCTGCCTGAGTCTTTAATTAGGCCTTGCAAATGTAATTCAGACTACAGAACAATGTCTTGCAGTTGTAAAAAAAAATGATTTAAACTGTATCTCTCTCTATAAATGTGTTCATAACGATTGTCAAAACTTGTCTTTTTAGGGTAGTATCTTCTTCTTCTTATTCTTCAGGGTCGCTGTTCCTTACTCTTCTCCTCCAATCATTCCTGTCCAACACATCTTTACACTGTCCTTTCTCATTGAAATCTTTTGCGTCACAGTCCTTCCTCCTTCTGTTTGCTCTTCCTCACACTCCTGAGATTGACAGTTGTAATCCTGAGGACTGGCTTCTCTAACCTCGACCGTCCATGACGGGGTAGTCCTAACCGACTTGGCACAGGGGTCAGGCGAGACTACAACTGCATGTCACTTGCAAGGAACACCCAAGCCCTTATCCCACTTTCCGATCCTACACTTTCCGTTTTTGGTTTCGGCAAAGATTTTACGGTCGGCTACCTTTCCTACCACCAACCCTCACCATTTACTTGGGCTTGTACCGGCGCCAAATTGAGCTGGCTTACTCCCTCAGTGGCTGGTTATTGTACAGAACAATAATATCTACATATTTTCTTATTGGTAAAAATCGATTGACCATCTCAAATTTGAGATTAATGCAATCAAAGAGAGCTCCTTTTATATATGTTTTCTATATCAAGCAATAGTAAATGTCATATTTTTCACTGTATAGCATCAAAACAGTGCTTCCTATTTTATTGGAAAACATCTCAGTTTATAGAAATATATAAATGACAAATATTAAAATAAAAATAACTTTTTGGCCATATTGTTTAAGAGATATAGCATAATAAAGTGCGAAATTTTTTACTAATACAGGAACGGAAGGGGTCGAAAGGTTATGATCTGGCAACACAGGCTTGATTAAATGTAATATACTTGGCCTCTAACTAAGAAAATTTTATCATCAATCTGATTTTTCTGGAACAACTATTAAAATTTGCACTTAAATTTGTTAACTCAGATATCAAAATAAGCTGCCACACTATCTAGTTTGACGTTATGTGAAAACTCTTTTATAACTAAACCGTCTAAACCGTGTCGGGTACAATATGGCCCGCTACAATACTTTGGAGCTGGTATAAACTGCTGCGGAGAGAGAAACAAAGTAAACGACCATCGGTCGTATCCGGCAACCGTGCAGGCGTTTACCAGGCGTCACCTCACGGGCACTCATTAATGTGTGAAGAGTGCGTCACAATGGTAACTTTTGTGCCATTTAAATTCGGTCGGGATCAAAACCGGTTCCCCGGATTCGCGACAAAAAACTCAGGCACGCGGCTTTTTTACCATATTAAATTTGTATTTTATAATATTCGTAATGTTTTTAATTTCATACCATACAGAAACAACTTTTTAGTAGTAATAAACAACGTTTTCTTGACAGTTACATGTGTTTTTATCAATAATTCTTATACCCCCTATAAAAAAAATTGACCACTGACTCTGTCCAGCAACATTCAGAATTTCATTCTTTAGGTCTTTCTGAACTTAAATCATCAATCAGAATGAATCCACTGTTTTTTTCAAACGGAATGTTTCTTGGCGCCCGGTCTATTAATAAAATAAGATAATTTTTATTAAAACGTAACATATGTATATCCAATTTTTTCCCTTTTTTGTATTTTTCCATTATATAGGTACTTTTGCATAAGCCTTTAGCAAGTTAAAAAACTAAAACTATTATGATTTCAAAATTCTCAGAGTTGTTAGGACCTCTGGCATGGTTGACATGTTGAGTAATCTTTACTACTCTGTTTAACTTTCGCTTATTGTACTACTGACATGAGAACTTAGTTCTTGAAATACGTATTTAGTTTTTGTTAAAATTAATTTTGAAATCATAATAGTTTTAATTAAATTTAACCTTAGACTCCATCTATTATTAACCTTTAACAAGTTACCAGTTGAATTGAATATTTTTCATCATATCGTTAGAAGAATATAAAGACACCCGTATAAAATGTAAATTTTGTAATATCAGATTTCGCACATTCAAGAGTTGTTAAATTTATAATCGTCATGTGTTTTAAACATTACAAAATAAAAAAATTAAATAATGTTTTAAGCTGACTATACTTGTCAGCGATATTTAAATTTCAAACAAACTTTAAAAAAAGATTCTGCAAACAATACACAGGTTTGTAACATGGACATGTTTTTTTGTTGAATGGCACTCAAAAAATGTTTATTTAAATTTTATATGGAAACAAAACGAAAATTTGCGTATTTGTCAATATGAACGTAATTTGCGAACCGTGCACATTTCAAATATGTAATGAACACGGTTTACAACAGAATAAATATATTAAATATTTCATCTATAATTGGAATATACTCCGCACAAATATTCGGGCAAAACTTAATTATTTACTAAGTATAGAAAGTATTATATTTTATAATAATGTTAAAGAAAGTGCAATTTTTTTATTATTAAAAAGGATTACATCTACTTCTAGATTATGAGTATCATAATTACTAGGCAATGGTTACTAAAATTGTAATGAATATTTTTATTCACTTACGAACAATCTTTATAGAAGCATATACGGATCATTGTAATTATATACTTCTTCAAACTTATTTTTGATCTTGTTTATAATATTAAATAATTAATAGTTTGGTAATTAGACAGTTTTGATAATGAATCTCATTGCAACCACTGTAGGAGATGGTTATATTTAATTGATCACCATTGTGATTTTGCAATTGCATTAAATCAATAAATTTGGAAGTGAAGTGTATTTCGAAATGAAAAAGTGCAGTAAATATTTCAAGAAAATATTAAGAACCTGTTCGCGATAAGTAATTATAAATGAAGACCTGGAAAATAACAGAATGGAATCGGATTCATGTGCAGTTGGTATATCCAAATTGAATTAACGAATATAATAGGTAACATTTTACATTAAAAAGAAAGAATTGTGATTGAGATAAAGAGATGTTTGGAATTAAATTCAATTACACAATGAGTTAATATGAAATTTAATATACTATCGATTTATATAGTCTTTTAAGGACCTTTTACGTTTTTAAATATAACTTTACTTTTCAGGTTTATTTAATTTAATTGCTATTTTTACAAAATGTAACAGAAATTAGTATGTATATTATTTAACTAGTGACACAGCTCATCGAGAGCAACAATATTTCTTAGTACCTAGCTTTTTTTTGTAAACCTTCTAGATATTGTGTTAAAAGTCTACAAAGTATTGTAACAAATTTCATTGCTTGCCTATAAATATTTTTAAAAAATGAGATTTCACAAAAAAGTAACTAAGAAAAAATTGCTAATGTATGAAGTATCAGTATCACCTTTGCTAAATTTCAAAATTTATTCTTAACCAAAAATCATATATACAGATATTTATTTTATAAAATTATATCAAAGTGAAGACCAATAAAAATACCTAATGTACGCCTATAAACCAGTGGTTCTCAAACAGTAGAACACAGGGCACATGCAGCAGATTTCTGTGGTCACTGAACACCTAAGCGAACGGTCACCGAACAAGTAGTTTTTAATTCTGAACATTTTTTGTATTTACACATTTGTTTTAACATGAATAGGGCAGAATTTACAGCAATATGAAAAATTATCATTGTTTTTCCTATGGTCCATTAAAAAAGAAGACGGTATAGGGTACCATTTAAAAAATTAAAATTTTGTTCTATTTTTTGAAAACCACTGGTTGAATTTTCGGTTTGATAGTACCATAAATTATCCTCTTATTCTTGATCATTTTGTGTATATAACATTTTTCTCTACTCATTATGTCAAACCGACCTCCCTCCCTCAGAGATACACATACACACACACACATACACACATACTCACATACACACACATACACACACATACACAAATACACACACTCGCACTCGCACTCGCACTCGCACTCGCACGCGCACGCGCACACACACGCACGCACGCACGCACACGCACACACACACACACACACACACACACACACACACACACACACACAGAAATTATTACGAACCATTTAAAATTTTACGAGTGTTTATGAATATGGACATTAGAAAGTTATTGACTTTAATATGTCTTTAGTTTTAAATTATGAATTATTTTTTAATTTTTAAAACTATGACTGATTAAAGTACAATAGCTATAAAATAAACGTAATTTGTCGATCACATCTAATAAATTAACTGTCATTGGAGTACTTGCAGACAATTAATCTCACTCTCACTTCAGTCCGGAGAACTAGCAAACCTACTTTCATGCTATAAATATAAGCATTCTGTTCAAATGACACGTGTTTTTTTTATCTTTATTTTAATTTCGTTAATAATTATTAATGTACATGTACGGATGTTAATCGAAAAGTGGGCCATAGGCGATTAACATGGGAATTTAGGTATTCTATGCGCAAACGTTACTAAATTATTTTATTCAAAAATACTTCAAATAAAAGTTTAATATAAATTATGCATCATAATTATGTGAAACGATTATACTAGCTTTACATGTAAACGAAAAAATAAATTATAAAATTAGCAGGTTTCAATTTTTTTAAAGTATTTTAAATAAAAGTTTATGCAATATTTTTCATAGTAAAATAAAAATAATAATAATTTATTGTCATTTTCGTAAATAATTAAATAAAAAAATTGGCGCCGAAAATAGTAACGAAAAACAAACCTCCACTACTTATTTGACGTTGGAGCGCATACAGTACGTCATTCATGTCCAATAGGAAAACAGTTTACGATATTTATGTAAATAAAAGTAGGCGATAGTTTATTATAAGTTAAACTGTATGTGCTCTGACGTCACATTCTTTTTCAGATCACGTGACTTTTTCAAAATATTACACAAATTTCAATAATTAATTGTAAAATATCTAATGGCTATTTTGTGATATTTTCAAATTTGAGACACTTTAAAGAACAATATTATTTAAAATTTAGTACTTAGAAATCATATAAAAATTCTTGCAACAGCCCTATTACTGTTTTTATGAGCTTCTAGTCTAGGTAGCTCCTTAACAGAGCTGTCCATAACGTGAAATTAATCCTGGATACACCAGGTTCACCCTGCCAAAACAAATGGCATAAAACGCTAACAACCGGCCTTGCAAGTAGACACGATGCCAACTAGTACTACAGGGCACAAGTACTCAACAATCACAAACATGAAACATAAAAAAAATGTTTAACGTCCGGTAAACTCAAGAACTTTTTAACTGGATATCTACTAGTAAGTTTACGTGGTTTTGAAAATGGTTCTAGTTTTCAGTCAAAATTACGTAAAACTGTTTATACATGAAATTTTCAAAAACAGTCTACAGTCTGGTTTGAAAACAGTTTCGGTACATGTACAGATTATATAAGTGAGATCCTCTTCTCTCCAAATAATTCGTTTTGCTATTATCCCAATTTTTTACTTCGTACCATGACGCACAAAAATTACACAACTATCAGTTTAATTGTAGGTTAGTAATACTTGCTAAACAACGACAGAAACGTTATACTATATGTACTACGGACTCATGCTCATTATTGAAACTGAATTTTACTTGTTTCCATTAGTTAAATTCACGAATTTTTGTATTGGTTTGAGATAATTCAAAACCATTTTGACACTGTTTTCATGGTGTTTTCAAAACTAAAAACGTATTTGTGCAACCAGACGCGAAATAAGCATTTTGCAGCCGCAATACAGGCCGCGAAATTGGATTTCGCGACCCTTAGCGGCCGCGAAATTAGGTAAACAATCACTTTGATACTTGAGAATTGTATGGTCTTTCAATTTATTTCAGCAGTAAAAAACAAAAATTTATATATTCACTATAATTTTTTCAATTTAGTTTTTTCAGTTCTTGGTCGGTTAAGGTCTTACCTTCAGTATTCAAGATGCTAGTATTAAAAAAAATAATTATAAAACTACACACACACACACACAAAATAGTGTAAAATAATATAACTACCTGTTATAAATTACTTGAAAAAAATTATACGTTAATACTAACAAATTTTACGACGCTCACTTCAAACACACCCATTTGGAAATTTATCAAAAGATTTACTTTCACTCATGTATAGATCAAGACTGAATAGGAAGCTACTGAGAAGATAAGCTTCGCACGAAGAAAAACGAGCGTCGTTAAATTTACGGTATATTATAATGCTAGGGTTAAGCTCGTCAATAAATGTACTTATACAGAGTGATCAAAATGCTATTTCCATGGGGGTACCTTTCGAATTTTGCTAGCTGTGTCGCAAGATTGTTTCTAAGAACCGTCTTCTTCTTTACGCTCACCCGAAAGAAATATGCTTCTAATAGAAATTTGTCACGCTCTTCATTAAAAGTCATAAAGAAAAGAAGATTTCTCACTAGGGTATGCGAAACAAATATCAAATGAATTAAAGTAAATGATATTAATCAAACGTCATGCACCTGTCATTATCTGTCATATATGGGATATAGTTTTGATGAATTATGGAATATTGATATATAATTTTGGCATTATTTTGGAACAAAATTTATCACGTGACCTTCAGCCATTTTTCATCACTTTGGCCGTACTGCAATCTTAAACTGATCTCTAACTAACCAGGGTTACTTCCAAATAAATGTTAAAATTCTAAAATTTGACGGAAAATTCGAATTCATGTCATTTATTTCCGTCATTGGTACTATAATTGACTCTTTTTAACTTGTTTTAATTTTATCAGTTTTAAGAAATAAATAAAGCATACAACTCTTTATAAAGAGAGAGTAGACGTGTTGGATCTACTAACCCAGCAAATCTGCTGGGTGAGTTGGGTCAGTTCAAGATTAGTTCTAGGTTATATAAATTATGCCAATTAAACAGAACTAACCTACCAAGTTACTCAAAAAGTCCCAAATAAATACGGCCTTTGTACATCGTTCAACGAGAGAACGGACATGAACAACTATCAAATTTTGGACGGGGGAAGTCATACCACAGGTTTATTGTTATTATTTTTGGATTTGTATAATTAAAGTACTGCAAATATAATAGAAATAAGGAATATAATAATAGTAAGAATGAAATAATAAAACAAAATTAGTTCGTGATCGGGTCCGTTCTCTCGTTGAGCGAGGTATAGACATATTATTATGCTATACTGTAACGGAACATACCTTGGTCACGTCACCAATTTTATGTGACGGAACATCCTTGGTCACCGGCATCATTTTTTATGTAACGGAACATACCTGGTCACGGCACCAATTTTATGTAACGGAACATCCTTGGTCACTGCACCAATTTTATGTAACGCGACATACCTTACCTATGACCTTGGCCTCGTCTAATAGAAGGTTGTACTTACCCTACGTTGTGTTTATTTTTAATAAGTAACCCTTTACCTGGTTCGTAATATAGAGTAGCTGTTAAAAGTGGAGGAATCGGGATAGGTATTTGACGTAATTAAAGAATAATGTTCTCTCCAAAAAGCAGACAGAATTTGTCTATCTTTGTGCATTTATTGAAAATTAACCATGAAAGCAAATAGTAAATAATATGAGAAATATGGTCGGGTGTAAGGGTTTGAACACGACACCCTGCTGTGGAAAGGTCCGCTCTCTGGCATTCGCCTTACGTGCGAGGGAAACCACAGCAAAAACCTCGTACAGGGAGACATCGAGACAGAATTTAAACAAATAATTTATAACAAATTAAACATAATAACACATAAAGGTTGTCCCAACAATTTAATATTAACAACATTGAAATAATACTTTAATTCGACCTGTATATTGCTAGTCAATTATAAACGTAATTGTGTAAGTGAAGGTGAGTGTGTAAGTTTGGTAAGTTCGGAGTTTCATCCGAACTGCCATGACGCTCGGCGTCGCCGCCGGCCTGCTTTTTGTATGGAAAGCGTGGGGTTAGCAACACAGTCCTGGTTCGCCGCTGGACCGGCCTCACTATTTGTACAGGCCACCCGGCATAGCCGAGGCGTCTACAGTATGCGCCTGTGTCGCCATACTGTCTATCCCGACAAGTACCTGTGTCGTACCCGTCGGGGTGTAATTTGTAGAGTGATACCCAAGTGAACGTGGACATGCCAGCGTTCGGTGCTGATACGGCACACATCTTGAGCTTGGGTGGCTGCAAGCAGCGATACCCGCAAAATTACGTTTTATTGGCAACCAATATTAGGTCACATGGATAAAAATTCATTATATCATTGTGACAACAATAAATCATAATATAGTGCTTGTCCAAGTTAAGTTCCTCGTAAGTGAAAGAGGAGTCAAATCAGGTGAATAGGGGAGCAAGTATGTAGGATCCCCAAACGTGCCTGACATAGCCATAGCAGCTGAGTGGGGGGAAAGTAGGACTCCAAACGTGCCTGACATAGCCATAGCAGCTGAGTGGAGGGAAAGTATGGAGGTTCCCCAAACGTGCCTGACATTGCCATAGCAGCTGAATGGGGGGAAAGTAGGACTCCAAACGTGCCTGACATAGCCATAGCAGCTGAGTGAAGGGAAAGTATGGAGGTTCCCCAAACGTGCCTGACATTGCCATAGCAGCTGAATGGGGGGAAAGTAGGACTCCAAACGTGCCTGACATAGCCATAGCAGCTGAGTGGAGGGAAAGTATGTAGGTTCCCCAAACGTGCCTGACATTGCCATAGCAGCTGAATGGGGGGAAAGTAGGACTCCAAACGTGCCTGACATAGCCATAGCAGCTGAGTGGAGGGAAAGTAGGTAGGTATTGGGAAGCGGAGTCGAAGGTAGATCTGGAGAACTTACCTCGGACAAGCCAAGTGTAAGAGTTCGATGAGTTCAGAGCCTTGGGTTACCCAACATGTCAACCATGCCAGAGGTCCAAGGTCTGTGAGTCTGGCCGAAACCAGACTGCCGAATACAGCGTTTATCCCCGTATTTAAATCAAAATATCCCTCTTGCCTCCTTCCGCTCATAAGCGTTTCGGGGGTGAGGGTTGCACCTCCCCGCCACCGATGTGAGTGGGTGGTTGGGTGGCTCGAGGAACGTTCTAGAACATCATAAGTTTGTCATCGCTCCTTATCAGGGACGGATTGCCAGGTGGCTCTAGCTAGCCCTGTGTTGCAGTGTCAAGAGTCTGCGGCTCGCGCGTCTGCCTGGCGCCAACCCTTAATCTGAGCATTAGAAACAAAGAACACATATGCAACAATATTTTTATGCAATGGCCATCGCAATCAAATACTAACTACAAATGTCACTTTCAACGAATCCTAATAAGAACATTAACAGTATAATTGTTTGGTTATTGTAAGTGAATAAATAAATAAATAAATAAATAAATAAATAAACAAACAAATAAACGCATAAACAAACAAATAAATAATAATCATGATAATAGAGAGTACAGTCTCAATACATTATTTAAAAGCTTGCAAAGTATGGAAAAAAGATGACTATTTTCATTGTAACGTAGGTTTCCATAAAAATATATGTTTATAACTCGAAAATAATTAAATATCGAAAAAAATTAATTCCACCCCTTATTCTAAATAAAAAAACAACTGTATGTGTACCAAGGCCAAAAAGTGATTTTTTCGGCCGAGTAAACCGAGGCCAGAAAGCAGACGAGGACGAAATAACACTTTTTGGCAGTGCTCCACACGAAATTTGTTGGATTTTTATTTATTATTTATTGATATAATTATTTATAACTGAACAATTGTACATATTTGTGACTCCTTCAGAAACGTTTACGTTTTATTTTTTGGCCACTTTTGCGTACGAAACATTCAATTTTTTCGTAAGGTCGACCAAAAAATTTATTTAAATAAGCGAGATGTGAGATATTTTTAAAATAAGTGAAAATTAAGTGTTAGCCAATACCTAAAAAAAGACGACAGAAAATTCCTTTGGTGATGATCATTAAAGTTATCTCAAAAAGTTGTTCTACAAAGACCTACAACAATTTTTGGTGTCATTTCCAGGTCTTTCCGCACAACCTCACAGTCAATTTCCTTGTAATGTACCACAGGTGGTACACGGTTATATTCTTATTTTCTCAGTTTGTTTAATATGTTTAAAATTTGTTTAAACTAAAAATATATCATTTAGTTGTTAACAAAGAGACAATATACAATCTATTTTGTTTTAGTTTAACAATTTATTAATTACTAAATTTTAAAATTTTAAAAAATAATTCTCTGTGCAATAGTTTTTGGTCCAATTTAAGTGCGACTTGGCTTGATTTAAATAAAACAACTTATAAACATAATATAAAACAACATATAAAATAAATCATTCTTCGATAAACGTAATTATAGAAAACCTACTTTGAAGTTAATATTGCATAACCTTAAACTTCAACGTTAATATACTCGTATTACAAAATTAAAATTACGGCTTATATTTTTTTTAATTTGTGGCCTGTACCACCGTCGGCGCGAACGTATGTTAAGAATGTTTTCCATATACCTAAGCTACACAAATTTGTTCTACTCTACAACAAATATATATATATATATATATATATATATATATATATATATATATATATATATATATATATATATATATATATATATTACAAGTAGATTAAGCCTTTATTTTTTTAGTCCAGCTTCCAGCTGAATATAAAGAGTGAGAAAAGTTGTGAGTGGTAAAGCAATTGATTATTCAACATGTAAGAGTAGTGGATTGAAGGGATCAGCTCTATCACTTTATAGATTTGACGAGAGATAAGTCTGTAAGGTCGAGATTGCGGGCGGCAGTGACGTAGGCGCCGTCAGACGATCGGCGCTAACATCCTTCACTGACACGTGCGGCATTCATCTCACCCGTCGCTTCTACTTTTCTTATCGTGGACAATATAACGTCCAACCTGTTATTAAATAATAAATTCCTATAGAACTTTATTTCTCTATTCACCGAAAAACACAATCTACTTATATAAAATAAAATTAGGTTAACGAAAAGTATGTGAATAGCAATATTCAATTAGTTGTAAGAAATATTTACTACAATTTCAGTTTACTTTATATTTTTGAATACCTTTGAAAATGCACGGGAAACTATGAACGACCCATACAATATTGCTATTGAAATAATGAAAGGTACTCCATGCAGTACTACTCGTAGGAATATTATTTTATGCCTTTTATACTTCAGAAATTCCTTACGAAATTGTCATTTATTTTGTACTTAATGAGCAACGAATTAAAAAAATATTTAATTTACTGAAAACCTAAAACTGGTGTGGAAAATGTTGTAAAAGTTTATTTTGCTGTTTTAAATCGCCCGAGCCGCCTTGTAACCTATGAAAACTATGTTACACTCGGATTTTTTTACAATGAGGATTACATAATTATGCGTCATCTACTGCTGATACATGATACCCTGTCAGCGATTTATATAAATTTAGTGCATTGGTGCATGCGTAGTCTTCGGCTAAATTCATACGACTAATTAAAATATTCGAATAAAAGTACACGTACCATAAATAATTTTTTGACAGTTTTTTATAACACGTTTATTTAGGCAAATATGTAACAAAAAAGACTAACTTATGAGTAATTTCAGACATATTTCATCCGTTGAAACAGTTTCTCCGAAATGGATGATAATTGGTTGAATATCTTCAAAATTGTTAAAATGGCAATGGTACGTTGGTAAATGTAAATCATAATGCCCAACTTCATTAATAATGTTATCAACCTTATAAACTTTGTTTGGCTTATTCCTGCAATCCAAATTTATTTTATTATATTCTGTAACGTAATATAAACTAATTTAAATACCTGTTGACTAATAGCAATAAATCTTGCTTCAAATCAGTGTCTTCGAAGTTGATGTTTTTCTTCTTCAACTATTCTTGAATGTGTTTTTATACTCACGAAGTATTCGGGATACGTTCTAGCTGCAATTTTAATATTATCACTTGTAATTTTTAAAAGGCAGAAAAAACAAAAACTTATCAATGTGCTATGGTACGAAGCATTATCTATTATTATCAAACTTGGCCTTTCTAACGCCGGTAATAATTGGAATTTTAACCAATTGATATAGTTGCTGGAGTTCATTTCTCCATGGTAATCTCCAACATTTTTTTTTGGCGCAAAGATTAATTTAGCTTTTTTTTATAAAACCATCTTTTCCCCAGCATGAACGACGATATACCTGTAAAAAATAACAATACGAAAGTTACAAAACAATACAAATGGCTAAATGAATTACGACAAATACCTATATTATAATTAATTATAATTAAATACCTTCTTCCACTATCTCCTTTTGGTCTTCTTATGCTTTCGATTGACTTATCTTGCCATGTTCTAACTGGAGCACCTTTTTGAAAAATCCACGTCTCGTCCATAAAAACAATTGGTAGTGGATCTTGACTGTTCTTTTTTTTTATGTAGTTCTTAAAAAAACAGAATCTTGCTTGTGCAATTTCTTCTTTTTCTAAAAGGTATCTTCTCTTGTCTTTCACTTTCCACGCAAATTCTAAGCTATGCAGTATTTTTAACAGACTACTCTTATAGCCATGAAATAGATCTCTTTCGCAATCGACGCAACGTGCTTGACAACGTGTATAATACTTGTATAAACCGTAAACGTAATACATTCGAAGCATCAAGTCAGTGCAGATGAATCAAGACACGAAAAATGTTCTATTATCGCATCGTTCATCGATGCAGATTAAAAGCAGATAGTATATGTGAACATATGTGAATTTTGAAAATTTATTATGAATGATTCATTGCTTTGGAATCCTCTTTGTATAAAAATCCGAGTATAGTTATCTACAGCCGCAAGCATTTTGAATTCGTATTCCCTGTTTCTCAAATATGATTGTTTTTGCAGCTACACACGCTAGTGACGAATATATAGGTAAACAGGAAGAATATGATGCCACTTATGATTATTTCCTCACATAACAATTATTCTGTAAGCATTTCTCATAACTATAAATTTTTATACGTACTTCAATATTTTATTATATTACTTTATTTTCTAGGTGTTAACAATAATCCCTCGAAATCTCAGACAAACAGAATTTAAACGATGTTTCGGTGCAATATTGCACCTTCTTCTGGATAAATAAGATCTTAAAAATATTATATCTCATGTATACAAAATAAATTCGTTCTTTACATTCAGTTTTACATCATACAAAAATTCATAAACAGCACATTCATACACATCAGTTTGCTATTAAAGCCGACAACAATATTTATAATAATAATTTTTTGAATGGGGAAGATTTTAGGCCTATTAATATGCTCCATGCTATTGAAAAAAAAAATTGAAATAACTGTGTATAACCAATTACTAGGACATATAAATTGTGATGAAATAATATGTAAGTATCAATCTGGAATCAGATCTAACTTTAGATGTGAAACTGCATTACAGTGTATGATAAATGAATGTAAGAAAGCGCTTGATAATGATGAAGTAACTATTCTGCTTTTTCTTGATATTAAAAGGGCGTTTGAGACAATAGATAGAGGTAGGTTAGTTCAAAAGCTAGGGTATTATGGATTTGTAGGTAAATGTTCAGCATGGTTAGAAAACTACTTACATGACATATCAGAGAGTGAAATGTGAAAATGTTTTTTTTCTGAACGTTTACAAAACAGTTCATGGTATTGCTCAGGGTTCTTATATTTTTTTGCTACTCCTGTAAAAAACTCCATTGTTTCATTAGTCTTCCTATGGCCGTGTGACAGTTGAAAGTTTTGTCATTGTATCTTATGTCACTTGTCATATTATATTTTTGTGTTTATGTTTTCCAACCGATTTCTATTGTTTCGTAAAGTGCTAAACTACGTTAAAATGTATACTAAGAGCAACGACGAGAAATGGCCCCCGCTGAAATACTTCAGTGAGAATTTAACAATGGATACTACCACTCCGACTTACCAATTGTAGAATTTTTACAACACATTTTTACGCCATTCGCCAAAAAGTAAGTAGTTCTCTTAATAAATAGTAATCAAAGATCAATTTAATGTTCTGTTTGATCCAATAAATTGTGAATTTATAAAGTTGTTTCTAAAACATTTATTCAAGTTTTTCAAATTTACACGACTAGAAAAAGTATAGAATTATATTCGAGATTATTACTATCCATTTTATTTTCAAAAGTTCTGTTAATTAGTAGCAATAGCCATGATTTATGTCATTATAGAAAACAATATTCGCCCCTATTCTGTAACTTAATCGATAATAGTTATCGATCGATAACAATTTTTGATAAATAGAAACAAATGTATCATCTGTCAGTATCATTTTTTATTCAGTGTCTACTATACTTATTGGCTACAATTTATTATCGATCGACAAAAGTTATCGATTGAGTTACAGAATAGGGGTGAATATCGGGGTATTCGGTCCTATTCTGTAACTCAATCGATAACTTTTATCGATCGATAATAAATTCTAGCCAATAATAATAGTAGACATTGAATAAAAAATGAAACTGGCAGATGCTACATTTGTTTCTATTTGTCAAAAATAATTATAGATCGATTACTATTATCGATTGAGTTACAGAATAGGGGTGATTATCTACAAATGTTACGTACGTTTTGCGCGTATCCATAGATATAAAAGACCGTTTATATTCCACTAGTGACTTTATATTCCATGGAATGATTTTTGATTGATACTTTTACAAACGCCCTGCAGGTAAATATTCATTGACAAATGTAAAATATACACTTAATTAAATTTATTAATAAAGAAAACGGTTACTCATGTCACCATATGACATCAAAATCTGACATTTGACATATCATTGCAGTTTCCGGTGAAACGTCAACGTCTGTGATACAACCAGACACATATCTTCATTACATACTCGTATTTTTATTCTGTCAAATTAACAGTTGTAGATAAAGTATAGAATTTGACTCGCGTATAATGGGTATAGGGCGCGAGCAGATACGTGACTCGAGCAACCTTGACTTGCTTGTGATCAGCTGATTTGTGTTCGCATGTCATTTTGACAAGAACATTGTCAATTTGACAAGACCAATGTTTTAACTTATTTTGATTTTGAATTGCTAAAATGTTAATATTTTATAATTTTTAGGCACTAAAACACATGTAATTAAAAATAATAACATTTTAGCAGTTAAAAATCAAAATAAGTCAAAACATTGGTCTTATCAACATGACATTGTTCTTGTTAAAATGACATGCGCACACAAATCAGCTGATGCTAAGCACGTCAAGGTCCCTCGAGTCACGTGTCTGCTCGCGCCCTATAGGCGATGTGCACATTTTGAGCATCAGCGCCTCTAACGGCTACATTGGCATTTTTTGTTACCGAATCAATTTTGACATTTCGAGAAAGTGACACAATTTACAATTTTATTTTGAGTTGTTGCTAGTGTATGAATATTATACATCATATTATATTGAAATGAATTAAGAAAATATTTAAAATGCTATAATATGTGATGTGACAATCAAAAAACTCAAAATACCAACGAAGGTACTGTGGCAGAAAATATAATTTTTCTTATAATATGTGTGATTTTTGTAAACCATTTTATCGTATTTAAATTTATATTATAATTTATAATATTAGTTTAATGTTACAAGATTCGCAATAAATGGAAGTTGAGATTAAAAAGTTGGAAAACTTTAATGATTGGAAAGAAGAAAATTTCTACATATCACGATATCAGTGTATGATGTTAGCAACTTTCTTTTATATTCGCAATAAATGAAGAAGATTCTTCATTGAAAATATACCAGGCTCGAAGTGGAATCAGTTGTACTAGCTCGAAAAATACGAACCATGTGAATTCTACCTTTAACATTAACATTACATGTACAAAATCTATAATAAATAGACGAATTATGTCAAAAATAGACTTCCATTTTATACAACTGCAAGTATTATACAATTTTAATACAATTTCCTGCTTCTTGTATTATATTTTGTTCAAATTTTAACTTAAGAATCACATTTTTATATAATTCATTATTGCAATCAGACGACCATTGTTCGAATTTTATCCATACGATAAGTATCTTTTACAATGAAAAAATATGTATACCTAAAAGAATTTTTCATGTTACTAGAAGAAAAAGTTATTTTCTTAAACATCTGTTCCTCATATAAACTACTAGGAAATTTATAAAATTTGATACTTCAATCAGTAATTTTGTGAGAATTATTACATCCCCCAATGCATCACATAATATTTGACATCCTATCATCCGCATTTATTGCAAATATTTTATAAAATAGAAATTGCAAAATTATTCTGACATAAAACTTAACCTTGCTAAGTTGCAATGAGTAACCATTTTTTCATTTTTTCCGCTGTCGGCGCTAGCTACTTTTGTGCACACATTCTAAATTGCATCCTCATGTAATACACTCTACAGTTTACGGTCATTAAAATAATATAATACTATTCATATTATCCCAAATATTTTTGGTTATAAAAAGTAAATTACATAGGTAATAAATAAATTTAAAAAAATCAGAATTTATTTTTTATATATTGACGTTTGACGTTTGTACATAAAAGCTATTTATGTAATAAGTTGTGAAAGAAATGTGTTTTAAGCACGCGACGTGGATAACACGTCTAGTGCTTAAAACACGATTTCGCAACGTATTCCATACAAAAATTTTGTACTAGCGTTTTAAAACATTATTTATATTTATTCTCAAATGTCAACATTTTGAATTTTTCATAATTTAAAAGTAGGCAGGCATCAGTTTCATCTTTTTGTTGCTATGGGATTCAATATGTTGTTCAATAAACATTGATGTCAACGTGCTCGGTGTATAATTTTTCTTGAGAATTTTTGGTAATAAATTTACTTAAAAGGAGTGACTCACAGATTGACTCTGATATTGAAAATGGTGCAGAGGCTGCATTGGCTACACTGGTTCCAGGAAAATCAAAAAAATTGTATGAAGAAACTAAACAAAAAATTTGACTGTTGGTGTGCGGAGAAAAACTTTGGACACATTGCAGAAAAGTAGTTTTAACCTATTTTTCGAAATTATCATCCATTTATAAGCCATCCACTTTATGGAGTAATTACTCTATGCTCCGAACTATGATATACCATAATAATAATGTGGATATAAGTAAATTTACCAATCTTATTGCATTTTTAAAAAGAAAAGCTAGTGGATATAAAACTTAAAAATCAAAAATATAGCAAGAGATAGTTCGTTTCATGAAGGAAGCTCATCACAAGGATTATTTATTGGCAAAGGTTGTGTTAATTGTTGGAATCTATGGGGCATGTCGCCGGGAGGAACTTACGTTTTTACGTGTAGGACGTATTAAAGATTCTACTTCTTTCATAAAAATTAATATTCCAAATACTAAAACGAATATTTCACGATTTTTATGATAACTAAAGGGTTTATCGATGTAATCAACTGTTTAGCAATATTTCGCAAGTACGCACAACTTCGACCTACTCATACTGAACTTCAACGGTTTTTTCTAACCTACAGAAATGTTGTACGCTTCCTGTAGATAGAAATACCATAGGTGGTATATCTAAAAAAAGTTCCTCGGCCTCCCAAATGCTAAAGAATATACCGGGCATTGCTTTCGGCGGTGTTCTGCAACATTTTTGGCGGATTCGGGAGCAGACATTACAGTGCTCAAGCGACATGAAGGGTGGCGTTCAAGTTCTGTTTCTGAAGGATATGTTGAAAATTCTTTAGAAAATAAGAAAGAAATTTCACGAAGAATTTTGGGAGAAAAAGAAACAGCAATTAAAAAAATAAAAATTGTCGACAAAGAATCAGAAGCCAGCAGCACATCTACTTCAGTTTCTACCCACATTGAAGTTAGCCAAGAAGAAGTATTAAGAACGACATCAAATGTTCAATTTAGTAATTTAAGTAATTTCGTTGTAAATATTTATCATAAACAGTTATAATAGGTATTTAGTACTTTGACTTTTACGCATTAAACTGTCATTTTTAAGCACTAGTGCTTAAAAGTACTTCATTTAACAACGGAAATGACAATCGAAAAGTTGTTATAATACGCTAGTATAAAAATAATTTTTAAAAAACAGAAAAAAAGGAAAAGTATCACGGCCATTGCAACTAACGAACAGAAATTTTTAAATTTGTTATTGGAAATTGTAAAGGAGCCAAAAGCAGAATAAAAATTTAAGAACAGTATTTTATGCAACTTTGCACTATACAATTTTTGTCATAAAATGAATAGGAGAGCATGATATTGCATGAAACGAAAATTACATATTAAATCCATATGTTAATCCCTAACCGCCGCCACCGTAAATTATTATTCCAGTAACCAAAAGGTTGTAGCAAATTTTCCTTAAACAAATAAAAAAAAACTTAATTCCACACACTAGTCAATACACATACATCAACTATATATTAACCAAACATAGTAACAGATCATAAACAATGAACTAATTGGTTTTTATATGCATCTACTAGGAGTATATATATATATATATATATATATATATATATATATATACATATATAATAATAATAATAATAATAATAATAATAATAATAATAATAATAATAATAATAATAATAATAATAATAATATACTTTATTGATTCCAATAACCAAAGGCGAGGTTCAGCCATAGGCTGTTCTTCCACCTAACCTAACCATACAAAAATATGCCAAAATGAACAATTTGTAAATCACAAACATACCAAAAAAATAATAAAAACGCAGGTCACAGAATTGTATATATATATATATATATATATATATATATATATATATATATATATATATATATATATATATATATATATATATATGTATATATATGTAATAGGCTAGATAAGCCTACGAGATACCTCTCATAAATATTTATAAAAGATACTATAAAATACTATAAGCTAATCTTATAGAAGACGAAGGGGGACATCCCAACAGAGAAGAAATTTTTTTTAAGCCTGTGGTTTTCAAGTTTTAAAGGGGATGGTATCTAATTTTAGGCCTATTCGATAAAGAATTTTTTTCTGAATTCAACCAAAATATTGAGAAAAATTCAATTCAAATTTAAATAAATTTGATTTTTATAGCTTTTTTTCAATAGGTTTTGTATGAAAAAAATGAACTTAAATTAAAACGAAACAAATATTTGTTGTGTTGTAACTTGAGACGCACTGGTTTAATAAATATTTTGTTCTCTAATCGGATGTCCCCCATAATCTTCTATAAGATTATTTTAAAGTATTTTATCCAACACCGACTCATAATATACTTATTACTATGGTTATTTAAAATAATTAATGTACAACATTTGTCACTCTATGAGAGAATATTTAGAATTTCCGGAGGAATTATTACTGATTTTTATGTATTTTTACCTTCCGTCACCTTTAGGTAAGGAAGGTATTGTCTTTGGTCAAAAAATTCGATGATGAGTTTGTAATGAATAAGCACGTTTTAGGGCCCCTAGAATACGATTTTACTATTTTTACGATGATGTATGTATGTATGTATGTATGTATGTATGTATGTATGTATGTATGTATGTATGTATGTATGTATGTATGTATGTATGTATGTATGTATGTATGTATGTATGTATGTATGTATGTATGTATGTATGTATGTATGTATGTATGTATGTATGTATGTATGTATGTATGTATGTATGTATGTATGTATGTATGTATGTATGTATGTATGTATGTATGTATGTATGTATGTATGTATGTATGTATGTATGTATGTATGTATGTATGTATGTATGTATGTATGTATGTATGTATGTATGTATGTATGTATGTATGTATGTATGTATGTATGTATGTATGTATGTATGTATGTATGTATGTATGTATGTATGTATGTATGTATGTATGTATGTATGTATGTATGTATGTATGTATGTATGTATGTATGTATGTATGTATGTATGTATGTATGTATGTATGTATGTATGTATGTATGTATGTATGTATGTATGTATGTATGTATGTATGTATGTATGTATGTATGTATGTATGTATGTATGTATGTATGTATGTATGTATGTATGTATGTATGTATGTATGTATGTATGTATGTATGTATGTATGTATGTATGTATGTATGTATGTATGTATGTATGTATGTATGTATGTATGTATGTATGTATGTATGTATGTATGTATGTATGTATGTATGTATGTATGTATGTATGTATGTATGTATGTATGTATGTATGTATGTATGTATGTATGTATGTATGTATGTATGTATGTATGTATGTATGTATGTATGTATGTATGTATGTATGTATGTATGTATGTATGTATGTATGTATGTATGTATGTATGTATGTATGTATGTATGTATGTATGTATGTATGTATGTATGTATGTACGTACGTACGTACGTACGTACGTATGTATGTATGTATGTATGTATGTATGTATGTATGTATGTATGTATGTATGTATGTATGTATGTATGTATGTATGTATGTATGTATGTATGTATGTATGTATGTATGTATGTATGTATGTATGTATGTATGTATGTATGTATGTATGTATGTATGTATGTATGTATGTATGTATGTATGTATGTATGTATGTATGTATGTATGTATGTATGTATGTATGTATGTATGTATGTATGTATGTATGTATGTATGTATGTATGTATGTATGTATGTATGTATGTATGTATGTATGTATGTATGTATGTATGTATGTATGTATGTATGTATGTATGTATGTATGTATGTATGTATGTATGTATGTATGTATGTATGTATGTATGTATGTATGTATGTATGTATGTATGTATGTATGTATGTATGTATGTATGTATGTATGTATGTATGTATGTATGTATGTATGTATGTATGTATGTATGTATGTATGTATGTATGTATGTATGTATGTATGTATGTATGTATGTATGTATGTATGTATGTATGTATGTATGTATGTATGTATGTATGTATGTATGTATGTATGTATGTATGTATGTATGTATGTATGTATGTATGTATGTATGTATGTATGTATGTATGTATGTATGTATGTATGTATGTATGTATGTATGTATGTATGTATGTATGTATGTATGTATGTATGTATGT
This sequence comes from Harpalus rubripes, assembly GCA_963082715.1. NCBI lineage: Eukaryota > Metazoa > Arthropoda > Insecta > Coleoptera > Carabidae > Harpalus > Harpalus rubripes. The sequence goes on along the minus strand of OY720448.1, from coordinate 34,873,375 downwards.
ATGTATGTATGTATGTATGTATGTATGTATGTATGTATGTATGTATGTATGTATGTATGTATGTATGTATGTATGTATGTATGTATGTATGTATGTATGTATGTATGTATGTATGTATGTATGTATGTATGTATGTATGTATGTATGTATGTATGTATGTATGTATGTATGTATGTATGTATGTATGTATGTATGTATGTATGTATGTATGTATGTATGTATGTATGTATGTATGTATGTATGTATGTATGTATGTATGTATGTATGTATGTATGTATGTATGTATGTATGTATGTATGTATGTATGTATGTATGTATGTATGTATGTATGTATGTATGTATGTATGTATGTATGTATGTATGTATGTATGTATGTATGTATGTATGTATGTATGTATGTATGTATGTATGTATGTATGTATGTATGTATGTATGTATGTATGTATGTATGTATGTATGTATGTATGTATGTATGTATGTATGTATGTATGTATGTATGTATGTATGTATGTATGTATGTATGTATGTATGTATGTATGTATGTATGTATGTATGTATGTATGTATGTATGTATGTATGTATGTATGTATGTATGTATGTATGTATGTATGTATGTATGTATGTATGTATGTATGTATGTATGTATGTATGTATGTATGTATGTATGTATGTATGTATGTATGTATGTATGTATGTATGTATGTATGTATGTATGTATGTATGTATGTATGTATGTATGTATGTATGTATGTATGTATGTATGTATGTATGTATGTATGTATGTATGTATGTATGTATGTATGTATGTATGTATGTATGTATGTATGTATGTATGTATGTATGTATGTATGTATGTATGTATGTATGTATGTATGTATGTATGTATGTATGTATGTATGTATGTATGTATGTATGTATGTATGTATGTATGTATGTATGTATGTATGTATGTATGTATGTATGTATGTATGTATGTATGTATGTATGTATGTATGTATGTATGTATGTATGTATGTATGTATGTATGTATGTATGTATGTATGTATGTATGTATGTATGTATGTATGTATGTATGTATGTATGTATGTATGTATGTATGTATGTATGTATGTATGTATGTATGTATGTATGTATGTATGTATGTATGTATGTATGTATGTATGTATGTATGTATGTATGTATGTATGTATGTATGTATGTATGTATGTATGTATGTATGTATGTATGTATGTATGTATGTATGTATGTATGTATGTATGTATGTATGTATGTATGTATGTATGTATGTATGTATGTATGTATGTATGTATGTATGTATGTATGTATGTATGTATGTATGTATGTATGTATGTATGTATGTATGTATGTATGTATGTATGTATGTATGTATGTATGTATGTATGTATGTATGTATGTATGTATGTATGTATGTATGTATGTATGTATGTATGTATGTATGTATGTATGTATGTATGTATGTATGTATGTATGTATGTATGTATGTATGTATGTATGTATGTATGTATGTATGTATGTATGTATGTATGTATGTATGTATGTATGTATGTATGTATGTATGTATGTATGTATGTATGTATGTATGTATGTATGTATGTATGTATGTATGTATGTATGTATGTATGTATGTATGTATGTATGTATGTATGTATGTATGTATGTATGTATGTATGTATGTATGTATGTATGTATGTATGTATGTATGTATGTATGTATGTATGTATGTATGTATGTATGTATGTATGTATGTATGTATGTATGTATGTATGTATGTATGTATGTATGTATGTATGTATGTATGTATGTATGTATGTATGTATGTATGTATGTATGTATGTATGTATGTATGTATGTATGTATGTATGTATGTATGTATGTATGTATGTATGTATGTATGTATGTATGTATGTATGTATGTATGTATGTATGTATGTATGTATGTATGTATGTATGTATGTATGTATGTATGTATGTATGTATGTATGTATGTATGTATGTATGTATGTATGTATGTATGTATGTATGTATGTATGTATGTATGTATGTATGTATGTATGTATGTATGTATGTATGTATGTATGTATGTATGTATGTATGTATGTATGTATGTATGTATGTATGTATGTATGTATGTATGTATGTATGTATGTATGTATGTATGTATGTATGTATGTATGTATGTATGTATGTATGTATGTATGTATGTATGTATGTATGTATGTATGTATGTATGTATGTATGTATGTATGTATGTATGTATGTATGTATGTATGTATGTATGTATGTATGTATGTATGTATGTATGTATGTATGTATGTATGTATGTATGTATGTATGTATGTATGTATGTATGTATGTATGTATGTATGTATGTATGTATGTATGTATGTATGTATGTATGTATGTATGTATGTATGTATGTATGTATGTATGTATGTATGTATGTATGTATGTATGTATGTATGTATGTATGTATGTATGTATGTATGTATGTATGTATGTATGTATGTATGTATGTATGTATGTATGTATGTATGTATGTATGTATGTATGTATGTATGTATGTATGTATGTGTGTATGTGTGTGTGTGTGTGTGTGTGTGTGTGTGTGTGTGTGTGTGTGTGTGTGTGTGTGTGTGTGTGTGTGTGTGTGTATGTATGTATGTATGTATGTATGTATGTATGTATGTATGTATGTATGTATGTATGTATGTATGTATGTATGTATGTATGTAGTGTGTGTGTGTGTGTGTGTGTGTGTGTATGTATGTATGTATGTATGTATGTATGTATGTATGTATGTATGTATGTATGTATGTATGTATGTATGTATGTATGTATGTATGTATGTATGTATGTATGTATGTATGTATGTATGTATGTATGTATGTATGTATGTATGTATGTATGTATGTATGTATGTATGTATGTATGTATGTATGTATGTATGTATGTATGTATGTATGTATGTATGTATGTATGTATGTATGTATGTATGTATGTATGTATGTATGTATGTATGTATGTATGTATGTATGTATGTATGTATGTATGTATGTATGTATGTATGTATGTATGTATGTATGTATGTATGTATGTATGTATGTATGTATGTATGTATGTATGTATGTATGTATGTATGTATGTATGTATGTATGTATGTATGTATGTATGTATGTATGTATGTATGTATGTATGTATGTATGTATGTATGTATGTATGTATGTATGTATGTATGTATGTATGTATGTATGTATGTATGTATGTATGTATGTATGTATGTATGTATGTATGTATGTATGTATGTATGTATGTATGTATGTATGTATGTATGTATGTATGTATGTATGTATGTATGTATGTATGTATGTATGTATGTATGTATGTATGTATGTATGTATGTATGTATGTATGTATGTATGTATGTATGTATGTATGTATGTATGTATGTATGTATGTATGTATGTATGTATGTATGTATGTATGTATGTATGTATGTATGTATGTATGTATGTATGTATGTATGTATGTATGTATGTATGTATGTATGTATGTATGTATGTATGTATGTATGTATGTATGTATGTATGTATGTATGTATGTATGTATGTATGTATGTATGTATGTATGTATGTATGTATGTATGTATGTATGTATGTATGTATGTATGTATGTATGTATGTATGTATGTATGTATGTATGTATGTATGTATGTATGTATGTATGTATGTATGTATGTATGTATGTATGTATGTATGTATGTATGTATGTATGTATGTATGTATGTATGTATGTATGTATGTATGTATGTATGTATGTATGTATGTATGTATGTATGTATGTATGTATGTATGTATGTATGTATGTATGTATGTATGTATGTATGTATGTATGTATGTATGTATGTATGTATGTATGTATGTATGTATGTATGTATGTATGTATGTATGTATGTATGTATGTATGTATGTATGTATGTATGTATGTATGTATGTATGTATGTATGTATGTATGTATGTATGTATGTATGTATGTATGTATGTATGTATGTATGTATGTATGTATGTATGTATGTATGTATGTATGTATGTATGTATGTATGTATGTATGTATGTATGTATGTATGTATGTATGTATGTATGTATGTATGTATGTATGTATGTATGTATGTATGTATGTATGTATGTATGTATGTATGTATGTATGTATGTATGTATGTATGTATGTATGTATGTATGTATGTATGTATGTATGTATGTATGTATGTATGTATGTATGTATGTATGTATGTATGTATGTATGTATGTATGTATGTATGTATGTATGTATGTATGTATGTATGTATGTATGTATGTATGTATGTATGTATGTATGTATGTATGTATGTATGTATGTATGTATGTATGTATGTATGTATGTATGTATGTATGTATGTATGTATGTATGTATGTATGTATGTATGTATGTATGTATGTATGTATGTATGTATGTATGTATGTATGTATGTATGTATGTATGTATGTATGTATGTATGTATGTATGTATGTATGTATGTATGTATGTATGTATGTATGTATGTATGTATGTATGTATGTATGTATGTATGTATGTATGTATGTATGTATGTATGTATGTATGTATGTATGTATGTATGTATGTATGTATGTATGTATGTATGTATGTATGTATGTATGTATGTATGTATGTATGTATGTATGTATGTATGTATGTATGTATGTATGTATGTATGTATGTATGTATGTATGTATGTATGTATGTATGTATGTATGTATGTATGTATGTATGTATGTATGTATGTATGTATGTATGTATGTATGTATGTATGTATGTATGTATGTATGTATGTATGTATGTATGTATGTATGTATGTATGTATGTATGTATGTATGTATGTATGTATGTATGTATGTATGTATGTATGTATGTGCGTGTGTGTGACGATTTTTTTCGGATCGCATAACTCCAATACCACCTTTCTAAAAATTATAATTTTTCATATGAAGAGCTGATTAGATTTTGGTTGTAATTGGTCGACTGGAGGGATCCGAATTTGAAGATTTTATCAGTTTTTCTTGGAAAAATGCTGTAAAATATCACTTTTTCACATTTAATGTTATTATAAATAGTTAATAATATTTTATTTTCTATTCGATTTGATTCCGTTTTATACTTCATATTCAATGGATATAGAGTTGAAAAATTATAAAGAAGTTTAATTTCAAAAGCTGTGCTATAAACATGGAAACGTCTACTACATTTAAAAAATTCTGATTTACAAATGTCACTGTGAAAGTTTTCGAAACCGGTTCACAATTACTAAATAAAATATTTTTTTTCTGTATTTCATTTCTACACTTACTTAAATTCTACATGAACGCTTTCATAAATCAGCAAAATAACTTGTTATATATTATGTATTATACTATTGAATCTAATTTTGAACTAAATACAACTATAATGAATAATTCGGATTAATGTACTTGAGCCGTTGTAAATTGTGAAAATCAAACGGCTTGTCAAAGTTGTCTACACCCGATCCAAACTGTGCTTCGTGGGTCGAATGTCGGAAGCTTTGCTCAGCGATCTACATCAGCGCCACCTTACTAATCCCGGCTCATTGGCTGCTTTTGTTTTTGCAATTAAGAAATTAATTTCCTTCCCGCAAACTTGATTCCGTCTTTCTATACGAGAAGTTTAACCGCGAAGCGTAATTGCGAAAGGCGTAGGGTTTTGTATGGAAGATGCGGTGTATGATCTACCATAGGAATCGAGCAGTTTCCTTTCGAGATCGAGGTTGGAACTTTGAGATGTCTTTGAAGGTACGGAATGTGCTCTTATGTCTTTGTTAGCCCCAAGGTATTATACCGTGGTGTGAGTTTAGACTTCCAACTTCTATTATAATTCTAGTTCTACATCGGTAACTACATTTTCCTATTATCTAATTTTTTGAACTAGATTTAAAATGTTATAAAAGTTGTATGGGGTCTCGTGGCCGTGTGCCTGAGGGTTAATTTGCGAATCTGGGGAACTGGGTTCGATTTCGACCAACGCCAAATATTTCAAATTTTAAATGGCACAAAATTAATCCCTGTGTTGCACTCTCCACGCCAGCAATGAGTGCCCGTGGGGTAACGCCTGATAAACGCCCGCACGGTACAAATATGTCATTATCATTACCAACATCAAGTTGTTACTATAGTTACACAAAAAAATAATAAAAATTAATTGAATAAATAAAATAAATAAATATATCATCACGGCATATTACTCATTGCTGGGTGTGCCAATTTGCTTTGTACACAGATTTCGGTATTGCTGATGACATATTTGTACCGTGCGCGCGTGTACCAGGCGTCACCTCACAGGCGCTCTTTGCTTGTGTAGAGAGTGCACCACAGGAGTCAATATAATGCCATTTAAAATTTGAAATATATTAATAGTATATATTCTGAAATGTAAAATAAAGAATATAATAAATTTTCATACATTTATAATCCGTAACGATATCACTGCATAGGTTATATGCCCAAGGACCCGTTCGTTACAGTAAAGTACAGAAATCTAATCAGTTGTAATTACAGAAAGAAACTGTACTGTAGTGAAAACTACAGAACCTGGAAGCTGAAAATGCGATCATTATTAGTAACGACAGGGTTATGGAAAATTGTTGATTCAGAATCATCAGAAACCGAGTCAGAAACCGTTGACGCCGAGCGCTAGCAGAAATAATATTGTGTAGTAGTAGTCCCGTACAACCGTTCCTGAAAGCCTCAACATCAGCGAAAGCCGCTAGGATGACTTTGAAGGAAAATTTGATGCAAATGTTAGATAAATACGTACCCACACTAGCAGCTAACTTATTGTCTGTTAAAAAACTGTTAGATAAGAGACACAAAGTAGTTTCAGAAGGTAAAAGTATATATAGTCCAGTTCCTGAAAGAAAATTTATTGCTACAGGATCAATGAAAAATGACATATTCCTTTTAGACACTGTAAATAAAACTCAGAAAATTATGTTGTCAATGATAATTACAAAGCATTGATAAAATGGCATAACAGGCTTGGACACATAAATTTAATAATCTGCGTAATACATTGAAGCAAAAGAACATATATTTAACATATATTTGAAGAATAGTAATAAACATTTAAACTGTGATACGTGTGAAGCGGGACAATTTAAAAGATTGCATTTTCCGAAAAGTAAAGTAACACAACAAAAATGTTTAGACCTAGTACATTCCGATATTTGTGGTCCAATCGGTGTGATTGGCATCATTAGGAGGTAATAAATACTTTTTAATATTCACGGATGACTTTCCAAGAAAATCCTGGATCTACTTTTTTTGAAAAACAAGACAGAAGTTCTAGGCAAATTCGTCGAATTCAAAAATGATGTATAAACTTTTGCAGAACAAAGAACAAAAACAGTACGCACATATAATGGCACAGAGTAAGCGAATAAAGAATTAAAGAAATATTTAAGAGATAATGGAAATTAGACACGAAACTACAGCTTCTGGTTTACCACAACAAAATAGGATTGCCGAACGTCTAAATAGAACTCTCATAGAAAAACAAGTTGTCTAATTTATGAAGCTTGCGGTGCGCAAGAAATAATTATGGGCAGAAGCAATTTACGCATCGAATAATCTAAAAAATCGAACACGTACAAAAATATTAAATAATCGAATTCCTGAAGAAATATGGACAAAAAGCAAATTCGGTATAAAACATTTAAAAATATGGGGATGTAAAACAATTGTTTATATTCCAAAAGAAAGAAGGGAGAAGTTTAATTTAAAATTGCATATAAACTTTACGATTCAACAAACAAGAAAGTATTTAAAAGCAGAGATGTAAAATTTATTCAATAAGTTTTTGGTCCATTTGAACAAACAAAATTAACTGAAAATAAATCAATTATTCAATAATAAAATTTGAACAGTATATGATAATATACCTCCAAACCTCCACTCTGTTTCAAATTTTTTAAATTTCAAACTTGTGTACTGAGAACCAGAATCAGAATGTAAATTTTTTGGAACACCGCGTCGAGCAGAAATATTTTCTTCAATGACTGTATTACTTTTTCAGTAGTTATGTCATTCAATAAATCAATTTCAACATATTTGCTGAACGAGTTAACTACAGTAACATATCTTTTACCCATTAAGTAAAAAATATCTGTTGACAATATTTCCCATGTTTCTTTTGGTATTTGTTTTTCTAACATTGGCTCTTTTGTATTTGCATTTGCATAACTTTTACACGTATCACACTTACCAATGTAATCTTCAATATGTTTACTAATTCCGGGCCAAAATAATGATTTTGTTGCCAGCGCTTTACACTTTCCTATCCTTAATTGTGCATAATGGATTTTATTTAACATATCAGATCTGCTAGCCCTGGGAATAACAATTCTAGTATCTTTAAAAATTTGCTCTTTACTGTCACTTAATTCATCTTTTAAAGAATAATATGACTTGGATAACGATTTCACCTCAAATTTATTTTCTGGCCAAACTTCTCTAATGAAAGTTAACACTGTCTGCAATTCTTCATCTTCTTTTGTTTCTTTTTTCAACTTTTCTATTCTTTGATCTGAGAAGCTTAAATTTTCTTCTATCATTGCAACAATTGCTTCTATATTTATTTCTTCCATATTTGTGTTTGTCATTCCTTGCAAATATGATCTACTTAAATGATCTGCAACAACAATTTCTTTAAAACATATTGGTTGGACTTGCATTGTCTTTATTTTTTTAAATATTACAACGTGTCGACTGCTGCAAATCTATCTAATTTCTTTACCTGGTTTATGAACTAGCTCAAAATCAAAATTATGAAGTGCTAGACGCTTCTTTGTAACCTTGGAGGACATTTATTCATTGGTTTTAAAAATTGTAATTAGAGGTCGGTGATCTGTTTCGAGCACAAATTTTTGCCCATATAAATATTGATAAAACTTTTTGCAACCTTGCAAAATCGCTAGACACTCTTTTTCTATTTGGCTGTATAATTTTTCTGTTCACTTGAAGCATCTACGTTAAACAATATTGGTTTTGTTACATCAAAGCAAGCAAGAACTGGTGCTTTACATAATAATTCCTTTAATTTATCATAAGTTTATTGTTGTGCCTTATTCCATAGAAATATCACGTCTTTTTTTATTATTTCTCTCAAACTGGCAGTAGTTTGCGAATAATTTGGAATAAATGTTGAAAGATAGTTAGTCATACCTAAAAATCTTAACAGTTCTTTTTATTTGTTGGTATATTCATATCCTTTATAGCATCTATTTTATAAGTATCAACTTGTATACCATTTTCTGAGAACATGTGTCCCAAATAAGGAACTTCTTTCAAATTAAATTTACATTTATCTATATAGGATTTTACATTGTATTCTCCAGCTTGATCAAATATTTTCTGTAAAGTTATACATAGTTCTGCTTCTGTCGAACAAAATACATAGAACTGACGGAAGGTAATGTGCTAGCCACATCAGATTTTGAAATATATTTTTAATATTGTATTTAATAAAATGTTTAAAATTATATCCATAATGGTCAATACACAAAGCCACACAAAAAAATTTCAGAAACACAATATAAAAATATATTCAAAATAAATTTAATTCTACACTACCATAAAACTGGATTCATTTTGCGGAAAATCTTAAATTGTATGACAATATTCATATCCTTGTATTAATTCATAGTCGCAATGTAATTGTTAGCTTTTCCAACTATAACATATAAGTAACTTGAACAAAATTTTTGTAACATTATTAGCATATTTCAGAGCTGTGGTGATGGTTTAATAGAAACCGAAACGTCGGATTGTTAGATAAATGATAATTTAATAAAATTATTTTACTAAGATTGCATCTCTTTTCCTAACATTATACCAACAGTAAAGAAATATCAGCAACTAAATATTAAGAAAATTGATAAATTCAAGAATAAATTAGAAAAAAATTCAAGATGAGATACCTAGGTCCTGCTTGCAAGTTATATCCTTGGAATAAAATTAGAAAGTAATAGAAAAGAGAAAACGTTGATTTTACATCATAAGAATTATATTAAGGACATTTTACAACAATTTAATATGGAAAATTGCAAACCATTATCTACCCCCAAAAACTTATCAAAAAATTAAGAAAAAGAAAATAAAAATTGAAATGGAACACCAAACATTCCATACAGAGAAACTATTGAAAATATCTATCTATCCATCCATCCATCCATCCATCCATCCATCCATCCATCCATCCATCCATCCATCCATCCATCCATCCATCCATCCATCCATCCATCCATCCATCCATCCATCCATCCATCCATCCATCCATCCATCCATCCATCCATCCATCCATCCATCCATCCATCCATCCATCCATCCATCCATCCATCCATCCATCCATCCATCCATCCATCCATCCATCCATCCATCCATCCATCCATCCATCCATCCATCCATCCATCCATCCATCCATCCATCCATCCATCCATCCATCCATCCATCCATCCATCCATCCATCCATCCATCCATCCATCCATCCATCCATCCATCCATCCATCCATCCATCCATCCATCCATCCATCCATCCATCCATCCATCCATCCATCCATCCATCCATCCATCCATCCATCCATCCATCCATCCATCCATCCATCCATCCATCCATCCATCCATCCATCCATCCATCCATCCATCCATCCATCCATCCATCCATCCATCCATCCATCCATCCATCCATCCATCCATCCATCCATCCATCCATCCATCCATCCATCCATCCATCCATCCATCCATCCATCCATCCATCCATCCATCCATCCATCCATCCATCCATCCATCCATCCATCCATCCATCCATCCATCCATCCATCCATCCATCCATCCATCCATCCATCCATCCATCCATCCATCCATCCATCCATCCATCCATCCATCCATCCATCCATCCATCCATCCATCCATCCATCCATCCATCCATCCATCCATCCATCCATCCATCCATCCATCCATCCATCCATCCATCCATCCATCCATCCATCCATCCATCCATCCATCCATCCATCCATCCATCCATCCATCCATCCATCCATCCATCCATCCATCCATCCATCCATCCATCCATCCATCCATCCATCCATCCATCCATCCATCCATCCATCCATCCATCCATCCATCCATCCATCCATCCATCCATCCATCCATCCATCCATCCATCCATCCATCCATCCATCCATCCATCCATCCATCCATCCATCCATCCATCCATCCATCCATCCATCCATCCATCCATCCATCCATCCATCCATCCATCCATCCATCCATCCATCCATCCATCCATCCATCCATCCATCCATCCATCCATCCATCCATCCATCCATCCATCCATCCATCCATCCATCCATCCATCCATCCATCCATCCATCCATCCATCCATCCATCCATCCATCCATCCATCCATCCATCCATCCATCCATCCATCCATCCATCCATCCATCCATCCATCCATCCATCCATCCATCCATCCATCCATCCATCCATCCATCCATCCATCCATCCATCCATCCATCCATCCATCCATCCATCCATCCATCCATCCATCCATCCATCCATCCATCCATCCATCCATGGTTTCAAGATATACTAGAATCGTGTCTTTGCTAACGATGAGATAGGTTCTGTTAAAGCGAGATATTATTTTGTCGTTAAGGCAATGTAATACTAGAAGAAATTTAGCAACTTAGTGTCTTCAATAAGTGTTCTCAATCTTAAAATGAGTGCGGATAAAACCCAATTCCTGTACTAGTGTGCGAAATAATTAACAAAGTAAGAATTTGATTTTATGTATTTTTTGTCAAGAAAGCAATAAGGTATTCCAATCTAGTTAAATTAAATGTAAAATTTGTTAAATCATGTAAGATTTTGCTAATATTGATCGAACAATTTCAAAAAATTGATCTTGAATTATCTTGCAATTTATTTTGTCGCTAAGCTAGTATCACGTGATTTATGGGGTATAAACAGCTAACGACATTTTTAAAAAAAATTACATGTAATTGTAGCTATGTACAATAAAGAGAAAGCAGTTTTTTAGCTGAGTATATTTAAATGTCTTCAGCTCCTCTTACATCACAACCGGTAATATAAATATTTTTTGGTAATGTTTAAAAATTTATATCTCGATATGTCAAAATTTTAGTATACATTTTTTCTTATTTTTGCGTACGAATCCAGAAAACAAATTATTTCTTCTTGATACAATAATAACTGTTTTATAATTAATTTGCAATATGGAAGTGTAGCTAAAGTGTCAGCTTTGTGATTGATTGTGAACTCGGATCATGAGAACCCGTAACTTAGTTTAACATAATTTCATTAATTTAAAAAACTACATAATTAAATATTATTGTTGTACGAATATTGAACATACGATAAAATTATATTTATATAAGGCTAACAGTTTGAAAAGGATGTTTCCTTATAATTTGATGTTTGAAACTAGTGCTACTTTCAGAGAGAAAAACTTTAACAATAATCATTGTTCTGTCTGGAGAATCTGAAATCAGAGCAGTAAGTGGTGAATTAGCTGCATGTCTGGAAATCAAACAACTTGACTTTGGCGAGTCGGCAGGGCGACCATTCAGTGGTTTATCCTCAGCAATGTACACAAAATCTTGGGCGAAGTTGAAGTTGAAGGAAGTTAGAGTAACACTTCGGAAGCTCAGGTCGATATCAATACCTAACTTGTCGTCTTGAAACCCTCTTTGACGTCAAGTGTAATACTCGCACTCATTACTAATAAACTGTATGCATTACATTGACAAAGATCCAACATTTATTAGATTTTTATCCCCATAAACTTGAGTTACATTATATTATTTTCTCAAATTCTCGAACTAGATTTTTCATTCAATATTTATCCGAGTTTAGTACGAAACTATATTAAGAAAATTCTGATTGGCAGATGTCAGTATCAAGAGCAATTGACATAAGATGCGTTCAATAAGTCTAGCAAAACATGCAACCGGAAGCAAAATTTGTTGAACGATTTTGCTAGCCTTGCATTTAGTTAATTTACTCGCAAGCAACATAAGTTTCTCGCTTGACTTGCTAACTTATCAAAATAACGGCAGGATATACAAATTATACATACATTAAGTTAACTTGTACTGTTTCTATCTCAATGATGTGTTTATGTCAATCACAAGTCAAAAAGCCTTTGAAAATTTTGTAAAGGATGTTTATAAAATTAAATTTAAAATATTTTGTTACACTTAATAGAAATTCTTCAAAATTAATCCCATTATCTGCAAAGTACTGGAAATATGGAAACTTTTGCAAGAAACTTTCTGTTTGGAATTTATACAAAACACATAGAACTGAATAAATCTAATATGAAAGCCGGTTGAAAAAATAGGACAGACCATATATTTCTAAAATCGAGTATGAAAATCAAACGAAACTTGGATAAAAATGTCTGATTTACATTAAACTAGAAATTACTAGAAATTCTCGAACGAAAATCGAATTAAAATCTAGACAAAAATAGTATAAATTAATTCAAGTCTTGTGAATTATTTTGTTGTGTTATGGAATATAAAAATGGGTTAAGAATAACAAGAAACTGTAATCATTTATAAATTTACTAGCTGTACCCGTTGAAAATACTTGCAACAAACAATAATAATAATACTTTATTATTCGTGATGTACAGTAATACATATGAAAATTGTCATAGAAATGCAAGTAAATATTACATTAGGTCACATTGATAAATATTCGTCCACGCTATAAAAGCATTTTTCAATGAGAAGATTTTTAAACTTAATTTTAGAATTTGTGATATTCTCACATGATTTGATGGAAGGTGGTATTTTGTTGAAAATGTCCACGCCCATGATATCGGGCAAATTCCGAGCACATTTGTACCTAGTAAGAGGTTTACACAATTTTTCCTTGTTTCTAGTACTAATATTAGAGATGTTAAAATTCGAATCAAATTTATCTTTATTTCTGAATACATAGATCCCAATTTGAAAAATATATAAGGACACTATTGTCAATATTTTGTATTTTTTGAAATAAAGCATGTAAGATTCATAATTCGGGATACCCGTAATGCTCCTAATTATTCGTTTTTGATTAATGAAAACTGTATTACTGTACGAGGATGAACCCCACAAACATATACCGTAACGTTGATTGGACTCTACCACAGAATGGTAAAAAATTAAAAGTTGATGAAGATTTAATTTTGTTTTTAAATGTAGTATTTGATAGCAAGAGCTATTTAATTTCTTTCTTTCTATTCACAATGGCATTTGCTACTTAATTTTTGATCCATCATCATTCCAAGAATTTTAGCTTCATTTACAGAGCAAATATTATTATTTTGTATATGTAAATCTATATCATTTGTATTTATGTTTCTAAACTGTGTAATATTTGTCTTGGAATAGTTTAAGAAAAGAGAATTATTTGTGCACCAATTAGAGAGATAAGACAAGGTGGTATTAATTATATGTGACAACTGATCATCTGTGCTTGATATGAGTAAAGTTACATCATTCGCGTATATTATAGTCGAACTTGTATCTTTTAGTGCTTCAAATAAGTCATTAACATATAGATGCAAAATAGAATGGGTGCAAGAATTGTGCCCTGTGGTGTCCTTATATTTGACGACAGTATGTCGGAGTTACATCTCGCTCCTGTTAAATTTGTTAGGCTAACATATTGTCTATTAATTAAAAAAGTTTCAATACATTTAAGGAGTACCCCTCTAACAGCAGCCGATTCAAGTTTCTGTAATAAGATGTTATGATTGATACAATCGAAAGCTTTAGTCGTATCGCAAAAAATTCCTATGGGTCATTCTTTCTTTTCTATACTGTTAGTAATTTTGTAAATTATCACATGCAAAGCATCCATAGTTGACATCTTCTGACGAAAACCAAATTGATGTTTATTAATAATTTTATTAACGTTCAAAAAATTTTGCAGTCTACTCAAAAATGAATATTCAAGAGTTTCTAAAAAATTGAGGTTATAGTGACTAATCTATAATTATTTGAATCGGTTTTGTCACTTTTTTATGAGTAGGTATAACTTTTGTCAACTTTAATTTATCAGGAAAATATCCACTTTCGAAGGATAAATTTACAAGACAAGTTAAAGGTTTGATAATATATTTAATGCTATGTTTAATTATACAGCAAGGAATTTAATCTGGTCCAGCTAATTTTCTATTTTTTAATTTAGTATTTAATAGATCAAATAATTCTTTTTCACAATATGGATGTAACAATATATTATTTGAATTGTTATTAATATTTTGAATTTGGCGTGAATTGCAATTAGGTACAACTGAATCAGCTAGTGTAACAGGATCATCCATGAAAAAATTGTTAAAATTATTAGCTATTTCTGTTTGATCCTCGGACATACAATCATCAACCTTCAATTTAATACCCTGTCTCTTGAGTCCTTTTCACGTTAATAACATTCCACATGCTTTTCGATAAATAATTGGATGTTGATATTTTATTCTGGTAAAATAAAAATTTAGTTTTGCGGATTAGAGTTAGATGTTTTTTCTTTTTAAATTTGTAGGCCTCATTGAGAACCGGATATTTCTTTGATAAATAATAAGGAGTTTTTAAATTTAAACTGTTTAAATTGTTTCTTATTGACATTGAACAAATCAAAATCTCTACTTATAATAGTTAGCTTATTACTCAATTTTAACACTTCATTTAATTGGAAACATGTATTGTATTTCACAGTAAACGTAAAAAAACGTGACTTTAATGCCATGGAAGGAACGGAGAAGTTTATTTCTTGAAGTATTTCGCTGAGATACATTTTTCCATTTATCAAATTTACAATAAATAACATTGACAGAAATTCTCTTATAGTTTGTGACAAACTTACATTAAATATTTGTCTAAGATAATTATACGAAATGAACCTAGGAAATTCCTGAAATTTCTTATAGTGCAAATACCTGAGTAATTTTTTGCACTTTTTCTATCATATCACAATGCAATGTTGTATTGGGAGACGAAATAATAGATGCATACTCTAACTTACTTTTAACTATAGAATTAAACAAAATAATAATAGTTTCACATTTAAATTTATTTCCTACTCTCAAAACAAAGCTTAATTTTCTTCGACTATCACCTACAATGACTAGGGAGTAGAAATCAATTATGTCTTCATGTGCTTATTCGCTGGTTAGAGCATGGGCTTGAATTATTTATAGTTTATTTGAATTATTTATTTCCATTAATTTATATTCAATAAAAATATCGGTTTCGGTTAATAATCACCTTTTTGAAGTTCAAATATCAATTACCCGGTTTTATAAATTGGTTTAAAAAATCTGTTCTTGCCTTATTTGAAAGAAAAGTGAAGAGTGAAGTAATTTTTTTTAAACCTATCAACAGCATTTAATCCCAATTACAGAGAGGTTTACATATTCAAACATCCATGCCTTAGTGGGATTCAAACCCAGAACCCCTAGCATACTCATGACTAAAAGCCGTTGCTCTAACCATTACGCCACCGCAGCCGACAAACTGTTAGATAAATTACTTGACTGTTTATCAATAGTATATGTAGCAATTTAAAAACTTATAGTTTATTGTATATTGGGAATTGAAGCTGACAGATAAAAAATATATATATTTGGATATTAAGATTGTACAAATTTTATAGCAAACTGCAGCAATGTTAAATTTTCTAATAGATAAATTAAAAATATACAATTTACAATGGGAAAATAATAATAAAAATTGTAGGAAACAAAGTTATTTATACTGGCATAAAAATGAAAAAAAGAGAAATATAGAACATTTAATAGAAATTATCAGCATATGTAACGTCTTTCGTTGTCACCAATAAATATCCAACAATCGTACCAAGCAGTAATGAGATTTTTTTGTACACGACAATTTTATTTATTATTGTAATCTATGAGGAAACAATGTGTTTTTAATTTTAAATTTAACATCTTTATTCGTTTTACTAATATGTTTTGTCCAACAAATCGTTACATACTTATCTAGTGTCTAAAAGCGGGAAAATAACAAACATCCAACTGGTTGATTATAATACACTCTTTAGGTTAAAAAATTAATATATTATAATGTAAATAATTAATAGAAAATATCTTTAATTTATTTTGCTCAATATTATTCAATTACTTACCATATGTGATTTACAGGGACGTAACTACGGGGGGGGGGGGGCGCTGGGTGGCCCACCTCATTGATGTGTTGGCCCACCCAAAAATATTAAAGGTATTTAGTTTATTTTATAAAAGAGATAATAATTTTGGACGTGTAATATAATTTGTGTGTATGTAAAACATACATATTGCAGAATAAACATTTTAAATTATATGTGAGCCTATTGCCAAAAATAATAATTGGAAACACTGAATAAAACATGACTCGTTATATTTGTTTCGATTGAAATTGATTAGAATTTTCGAGATGTTGCTATTATTTAACAACTTTCGTACAGAATTGAGATGAATTTTCATTAGTATGTAGCTAATTAATTTAGCGGATGATACCATACTGGACACGCAAGAGATATTTGTAATATGGAAGTATATAAGTATCTGGACTAATAATAGATATATAGATATTATACCAACTATTTCAGATGAATTCACGAAACTGAAATTATTTTACAAAAATTAAAATATGTTTAATTTGCGTATGTATATATTTATATGGGCGCTGCATTTCACACAATGATTCCTGGAAACCAATTCTAGATTTTGCAAACATGAAATAAGAATAGAGCACCGTAATTCAATGAGGAGATGTCTTCATATTAATATGTCAAAAAGTAAAGAAGATAATTTTTGTAACGCACATTTAACATTAGTTATAAAAATGTTTCCTTTTACTAAGCATTACACAAATTGATATGCTATCCGCAGAATATCATTTACTTCTCAACACAATGAAATTTTACGAAAATTAATGTAATACTGTAATTACAACAATAATACCCCTTCTAGTTTTATAACATATTTATAAATTATATTTTCCAGGAACTTTAAATTACTAGTCATTACATTAACAATTCCAATATTCAGTGCAATTTCTGTTTCCAAATTTTAGTTATTACTTAGAAGTATTTGTATTTTTTTTTTATTTTGTTCTACCGTTTCTATGCTGCTATCTATAATCCATATATTATGGTGATATGTAATTTAGTTTTGTTGTAATACTGTTCTTAAGATATATGTATGGCCTACTCAGATTTTTCATTGGCCTACCTTTGGCCCACTCAGAAATTAATCCTAGTTACGTCCTTGGTGATTTAATGAATTAACTATTAAATTTATTAATTTTTGAGGGAAAAATTCCTTGTTAGGATTTAACTCCTAAGTTGACATATTTATTATGTCATTTTAAGGTTAACTTTTGTATGATAAAAGCTTTAACTGTTTTAACTTGCAATTAAAAGGTATTTACCAGTTAAATTATTTAACCTTGCATTAAAAACCAGCCTTAAATAACAAAATATTATTGCAGCATATTTTACTTTTATTTAGTCAACTCCATTCTCATTCACAACTTGTCACTTGGTGCTGCCATCTCTTGCTGGACTCACGGTACTTAATTAAATAAAAATTAAGGCCTTATTATTTAAAATAGACGGAAACGAAAATCGTGATATTTTATAATTTTGTGTACATGTCACAGCTTTCATTAAAAAAATCTAATGCGGCCAACACATGACCTCCCGTCAATTCCATGTTTGAAATAGCAAAGAGCTTTAAGTAAAGTATCACTTCCAGTTGATCGTTTGTAAACAAAATCTAATTTGTTGTTCCAATAAAAGTCTGTAATACCAAATTTTGGATTATATTTAATAATTTTTTTTCCTCGAGAATCTGTTAATTGCTCTAAACTAAGTACCACTTCCGGTTTATCATATAGGTATAGTCAAAATCTAATGTTGTTTCAAATTATACACGAGTTTTAAATACCAAATTTGAGAAGTTTTGAATCATATTTTAATATATTTTTTCAAAAAAATCTGGTTTTAGCTTCCTGTAAAGTAGTTTATCAAATTTAGAAAACATATAGTATGTCGTTCTCATTAATATAAATGTCTTAAATACCAAGTTTAAAAAGTTTTTTATACATATGCATCAATTTATTTTTCACGTTCAGAGTTTCAAATAAATTATCACTTCCGGTTTATCAGTTTTAGCCAAAAACTAATATATTGCTTCCCTTTATATAAAAGTTTAAATACTAAATTTGACAAGTTTTAGAATATATCCTAATATATTTTTCACGAAAATCTGTTCAGAGCTTGAAGTAAAGTATGACTTTCGGGTTTATCAATTTTAGAAAAAATCTAACATGTCTTTCACATTCATATAAAAATCATAAATACGAAATTTGAAAAGTTTTGGAATACATCATAATATATTTTATCACGAAAATCTATTGAGAGCTTCAAGTAAAGTATCACTTCCGGTTTATCAATTTAAAAAAAATCTAATATAATCTAATTGGAACGAGAAATTAGATTTTGTTTACAGACGATCAATCGGAAGCTCATTGCTATTTTAAACATGGAATTGACGGGAGGTTATGTGCTGGCCACATTTTTTTTATAACTTTTAATATGTTCATTTTTACCTCTCGCCATACCAAAGGTAAGAGAGGTAATGTTTTTGGTCCGAAAAGTCGTCAGAGTTTTCAGTGAATAAGCAAGAATAGGGTCCTTGCAACACGTTTTTATTATTTTTACGATTAAGTGTGTGTGTGTGTGTGTGTGTGCATGTGTGTGTGTGCGTGTGTGTGTGTGTGCGCGTGTGTGTGCGGGTATGTGTGCGTGCGTGTATGTGTGCGTGCGTGTATGTGTGCGTGCGTGTGTGCGCGCGTGCGTGCGTGCGTGTGTGTGACGATTTTTTCCTCCACAACAAACTTCCAATATTTTCCATTTTCCGTATTTAAGCCTTCCACATTTTTACAAAAAGTTGATTGGATTTTGGGTAAAATTGGATAACCGAAAGTAGTACTTTACTTGAAGCCCGCGGCAGTTTTTAATGAAAAACTACATTAAAACATAATCCAAGACTTTTCAATTTTAGTATTTAAGACTTTTATATTAAGGGAAATAACATGATCTTGGATAGAATTTATTAACCGGAAATGATACTTTACTTGAAGCTCTGAACACATTTTCGGGAAAAATATATTGATATAATCCAAAACTTTTCAATTTTATATTAAAAAAACAATATATTAAATTTTGTCTGAAATTGACAAACCGGAAGTGATACTTTACTTGAAGCCCTGAACAGATTTTCGTGAAAAATATAATATGATATATTCCAAAACTTTTTAAATATAGGATTTGAGACTTTTATATGAAGGGGAAGAATACATTAGATTTTCGCTAAAATTGATAAACCGAAATGATACTTTACTTGAAACGTGAAAAATATATTATGGTATATTCCAAAAAAAAAATCAAATTCGGTTTTTAAGACTTTTATATGACGGGGATAACATATTATATTCTGGCTAAAATTGGTAAACCGTGAGTGATGCTTTATTTGAACCTCTGAACAGATTCGTAAAATATACATATATTATGATATAATCCGAACTTTTTCAAATTTTGTATTTAGGACTTTTATATTACATATTACATTTTTTTCTAAAATTGATTAAGCGGAAAGAGTACTTTACTTAAAGCTATAAACAGATTTTCTAAAAAAAATATATATTAACTATGATCCAAAACTTCTCAAATTTAATATTTAGAACTCGTATATAATTTGAAACAACGTCAACTGGACTTTTACTTAAAGCTCATTGCTATTATAAACATGGAATTGGCGAGAGGTCATGTGCTAGCCACATTAGATTTTTTTTGTATTATTACGTTTTTTCATACCTTTAACTTTATATAAACTAAAAGTGTGACCTGCATTATGTTTGTGCAAAATCTAGTAACTATTTTGCTTTTATTTCTCCAATGTACCTTTTGTCGCAATTATTACATGTGACAATAGATTCCAGAAGATTCTAATGGTTGTTCTTTATGAAAATCAAATTTTGAATCTGTGGTGGGAAAAATGTCGTCAACATAGTGAAAGCATCTTTTAAGAAAAGATGGTAATTCGTTTTTATGTTTATTTTCAAAATTATTTAGGAACAAATTTATCAAAAACCTGAAGTGCCAAAGGTTTTTAGTAGTATATAGTTTCCATTGAAACTAAATATATAGGTTTTCGTTATTGAAATGTATTCTTCTATTAGTGTTAGTGGTAAATTTTTAGTTTACAGCTTAGTTTTTAATATATGAAACCACACTGCAAAAAGAAGCACCAAATTTCTATTGGCGTATGACGATAGTAGCACGCTAAGAACCGTAATGGGGTTAGCTTTGTTTCTTGCATATTTCAATGGCACGTCGATCAGCTAGGCAGTTTTGTACAGTCAGATTAGTAAATCATGGATTATAAAAGTAAAATGCGTGGTCACCTGATTACAAGTCAGGACAGGAAAATTGTCTGCATTTTTTTAAATTTTGATACTGGAGAACAAGGGTGAATTGCAAATACCATAGCTGAAACAGTAACTGTTTTGCATAGTGCGCGGCGTAGTGTGTTTAGTCTCTTTTTGGCCGAAAACTTTTTGTCTTTGTATAGCAGTAGATATTAGGTAAACGCTACCTACGGTCATTAGTGCGAGACGAATAACTTTTATATTAGCTATACAGTGTCTCACACTCTATGTTCAGTGTGGCGTAGATAGCCAATGTTATTCTTATGGACGTTTTCTGTACCATGTTGCCAATTTTGCAATTTAATATAATAATGAAACAATAAATTTATATATGCCAAAATTGGTTAATACTGTACAATTTAAATTTTAAGGGGGTCTCTTATTTACACAAAGGCTTATTGTATTTCTTTTCATACACATGTTTAAATACACTGAAAATACACCAGTCATAATTACATTCAAAATACCCAGAATATTTAATCTCTTTTTGGGCATCTATTTTGCTCTTTCTATCTTGTAGACTTATGGTATTCTCAAAAAATTTGACTCTGTCGGGTCTAGTAATAAAACTATAGCAGCATACAAAAATAGCATTTATGTTTAAGGGACAGTAAGATTATTTTACTATACTCTAGGACTCACAGTAGGTGGCGAACCCAAGAATTTCAACAGAGCGGCGTTGATATCCAATGTTATAATACAAGTAGTAAGCGGCAATATGCCGTTTTGTCATAATTAGTTTTATTGCTAGACCCGACAGAGTCAAAAATTTTGAGTATAGGTAAATATAACACCCCGGTATTCCATAGGATTTTACACAGAACATAGAGTATGAGACACTGTATAGATCTTTAATTTTATGTATTAGTACAGGATATATGGTCGTTGATTAGTACGTAATTACTAATAGTCGAAATATACATCTTATAATAAATAAGTTAGTGAAGAAAAGGCTCAAAACTTTATTTATTTTTTCACTTATATTTATTTTTAATGAAGTGATCAGTTATGGGCCCATAATCTACAATAAGTAATTTATTTTATTGTTCATATATAAATAGTTAAATAATTTACAATTTACAAATTATCAGACATGTATGTCATATAGTGTAGAGTTTACATTGTAGACAATGAAGACAAAAAGAATTAAAAGAAAATAATTAAATGTATGTATGACAAGTTGAAAATAAAATACACTAAAATATTATTTATTTGAAAAATGAAATAACAAATTTTAACTTTATTTTACAAGAAATCATATGACTACTACCGGACTGGTATTTTCATCTGAAATAGTTTATATTGTCGATATTTTCTACTTCGTCCACATAGAAGTATAGAACTATAATTTACACGTCCAACTGAGTGAGTTATGTGCAAACTTTTAAATGTTGTTTCTTTTTATTATAGTTGTACTTAACCAGCCCAGAAGTAATACTTTATTTAGAGTTCTCCAATAGTTTCTTGATAAAATATATTTCATAATAATATGTGATTCTATTATATTTCATGAAAAATACATTCTGGAATATTTGATATGTTATATACCAGCAAAGCGTTACAGTGATAATCTTGTTACAAAACCCAAAACCCGGTTTAAAAACCATATACTACTGCAATATCCATATATGTAACCAATGAATCACATAAAATAAATTGCATAAACTCATAAGTAACTTATCAAGAATTTATATTGGAGATCCAAGCTAACATCCATTTCAAAAATTGTTATTATATATCAGTTTAATCAAAAAATGTGTTATAAGAATATACCTATAAAACTAAAATATACTGCTGGTGGGAGAGAGATTTGTGAGACTGACATTGGACAAGTGCATATATAGCTGCACTTGTCTGTAAGAATAGCTCTGCGCAAACGCCGAATTGCTTTGATTTTATTGGTGTAGAACGATAGAGGGGAACTATTGGGGGGGGGGGGATATTCTTGCACTAACTGACAAGGATAGACAATAATGTTTGTAGTAGACTCCTCTTAAGTGAGAGATAGGGCATCAGCAGTATATTTTAGTTTTATAGGTATATTGTTGTAAGAAAACTAAAATAGTGTTTCATCGCACATTATTTATAAATAAATTCTATTCATATTGTCATGTCATGAGACATACACTCAACATTATTCTAGGTGCGTTTAGTTATTTAGTTCTATGCACACATTTTTAATAAATTGCACAGTAAGATTTCGGAAACTCTAGGTTGCACAGAACGCGTTTGGTAAATACTCTAATGTGCAGCGCTCGCTGTCGCCGCCGCTGTCGCAGCCGTGCCGCAGTGATGAACGAGTGTCTATTTTTAGCGATGACGATATTGCCACGGGGGGTTGTCAACACACTTGTCCGAACCTGATTAATTACTCGGGTGACGTAATCTGTTGTACTTGATGTTTTATCTGGAATAGTGTTCTAGTAATTTCTCGAATACAAACGCCGGTGTATATAAGCACTGTTAGCGAAGACATTGGACAGTCTGATATAAATAAGCATCGCGTATTGAATAGTTGGTGATATAAATAGATAGTCGACAAGTGGTTATCATAAATAAATATAGTTATATAAATAAATAAGTTAGTTATATATTGTTTAAATAAATAATTTTATTGTTTAAATGTTTTATAATATTCTTAGTCTTAATTAGTGTTTAATTGTTTAATCGTAGTGTTATCTAAATTTATTATCTTTTAATTATCTTTTAATATCGATTTATCTTATTAATACACTTTCATTGTAATTAATAATAATTGTCTAATATTTACACTTCACTCAATTAAATAAAAACGTTACAATAT
>OY720448.1:34696444-34843944 GCA_963082715.1 Harpalus rubripes | reverse complement strand
CAATTTGATTTCTCACGGGAATTCGTGTTGTTAGGGATTTGATTCATATTTCCTTGGGTGAATTCATTATTATTTCTTTGTAAACCTGTTTACACAAGTTCACCTTCGAGTGACGTCATTCACAGCGCATCTGCTGTTATTGTCGACTAGGTACATTCAATGCAACAAGTTTTGCATTCTAGTTGGTTGTTATTAGGTTCATTTAGAGTTCTTAATATTGTTTAACTACATTTGTTTGGTCATACACTTATGAAATGATTTAGTTAATTTATACAAATATCGTATTTGTTTTATCTTTAGTTTATTATTGTTTATGTCACTTATATTCAATACGCTATCACATATCTCTCAGAATTGGTTTTCAGTTGTTTGTTATTTTGTTGCAATTATATTTAGCACGTTTGTTAGTTCGTAAAACTATCTGGTCCTTCGTCCGTTGTTAATTAGTACGTTTCACAAATTAATATTATCCCGTATATTGGCCAAGTCCAGTGATGTGAACCAGCTATCGAAGGTTGTAATTATTTTGGTTTACATATAGTTTTGTTTTATTCATTGAATTTAACATCAAACACATTGTTGATGCTTCTAGACCGGATTCGCTGATCTAGAGACATCACATTTTGGGCTTGCGAGCAGGATCAAAACATTTTGGTTCTTCTAGACCGGATTCGCTGGTTTAGGGTTTGAACATTTGGTCCTTCGAGCCACTAGGTCCTTATTACTTAGTCCTTCGCACCGGAGGGACGCAACAACCTATTTCCAGTAAAATTATAAGACAAACACAGTATGTCAATTTCACTTGACACTGACATCTTTCAACCAAAATTTTCTTATTATGGTAGCTGTTTCCACAGCTATGGCTACTTTATGAAATTTAATTTCTTTATAATTTTTTAACTCTATATCCATTTAATATTAGGTATAAAATGCAATGAAATCGTATATAAAATAAAACATTCTTTAATATTTATAATAACATTAAATGTGAAAAAATAATATTTAACATAGTTTTTTCAAGAACAACTGTTAAAATCTTCAAATGAGGGTACTTCCGGTTGTCCATTTCTAACCAAAATCTAATCAGCTCTTCGCATGGATGTAACGAAGAGAAATACGAAAGAATTATAATTTTTTGAATTGTAGTATGGAAGTTATCGTAGACGAAAATTTTGTTACACACACACACACACACACACACACACACACACACACACATATATATATATACAGACATCATCGTAAAAATAGTAAAATCGTATTCTAGGGACCCTAAAACGTGCTTATTCATCAAAAACTCACCACCGAATTTTTTGACCAAAGACAATACCTTCCTTACCTAAAGATGACGGAAGGTAAAAATGTAATTACTAGTATTTATTACATGTGTAATGAACCTTCAGATGCATTCTGCATACATTATTATTGCATTTGAAGCGCTTATTTCGACTTTTTATGTTTTTCGTGTCGCAAAAATGACATCTGCCAATTTGAGCCGTAACAGGACCAGAGTTTTTGATTTCTCTTGCAAGTAGTTGTGGCACTACAAGCTGCAAGTTTTTCTTAATGTACCAACGTACTACTGCAAAGTAGTGTTCGTGTTATGTCTACGTATTATATTTTTCTTTCCCAACTCCTTTCCTACAATTAATAAAAACAATTTTCGATTATCGGGGTTGCCTTGTTCCAAATCTGGGTACTTGGTTATCCAGAAGTTGTAGGAATTAATACTGCCTATATCAAGAACATTGGCCAATGATTTGTTTTTCGTTGAGTCGTGTGTTTATTCGCTAATACGGAGTTTACAATTTTTATTTTCTCCTCCAGTTTTGTCGTCATTGTGCTTAGTAGATAACAACATAACAGTAGCTCTATTTTTGGGAACATACGAATCCATAGTTTATCTTTCATAAATGCAAACATATTTGAGAACTATTTTTTATAAAGGGTAATAAAAAACAGGTGTAACATATTTATAGGCCAAAGAGAAGAAGTCATAATAAGACGAAAAGTTTTATACAATATGTGTCCGATCTTCAATAGTTTCCGAGAGGCAGTGAAAACTAAGTTTTAACTGGATTAACCTCTGATATCTCAAATACCATAAGAGTTACGACATCGATTAAAATGAGACATTTTGTTTACCTTTGAGAGCTCATCTTACATGACTTTATGTTTTTCAAAAAAAAAAAAAAACAACAAATAATTGTGCTAAGTAAAAAAATATTACGGCATTTGTACGATCATTACGTTTTTCCGCTTTTAATACAAAACGACCTCTTTCTCCGAAGCATTTCATGTATGGACACATTGTATAAAAACTTATCTTTTGTCTTCTTCCTATGTCCTGTAAAGGTGTTATACTTATTTTTAAACACCTTGTATGTAGCAGGAAGCAACTCCTTGGGTAAAAATGTTTTGTTTTTCCACATAACGAAAAATTATTTTCTAAAAGTTTATTAGCTAATCGTAAACTTGTAAGATGTCTGTAGTTATTCCGTGGTAAATGTTCCAACAAGTCCAGAACCACTCTTTGGCCTTGAACCTTTTTTTGCTTTGTTGCCTATCTTACCTAAAAAAAATGATAACCATAAACGTATATTTAGTATCCAAGGTATAAAAAAGACCCAAAAATGCTTGCATATTGACCGTATACGTATACTATACAACAATCTGTCAATGCCCAATTTTTCAAACCGTATTTGTCAGGTTTACTCTTTATGTATACTCTAAGTGAAGCTTTCCCACGAAAATATACCAACTGTTCGTCAACACGCAAGTACTCTCCTGGATTGTATGTGTTTTTACAGTTATTTATGAAACGATCAAAAATATCTCTGATTGGAGGTAATTTTTGCGTTGCTCTCCTTTCTGTTCTACTCTCGTACTTATCAAAACGTAGAAAGCACAAAAGTTGCTTAAACCTATTTCGTGACATATAATATTTTGTCGGCTTTAGCTGATCAAATACTTTTATTATTTTATAATATTTTATAATGCATTATGTTAATGTATTTTAAATACTTATAAACATCCAAGCCCTTGTTGGGAATCAAACCCACGACTACAAGGTCCGAGCGGTGATGGTTGCTTCCAGCGATGCCATAGAGACAAGACACTCGACCACAGAGGCGGCTATTATAGCGGATACTATTGGTCAACAAAATACAAGATTTTGACTTCAAAGCATTGTTAGGGGCTCGTTTTAGCTATGCAAAGCTCCGAAAATTAACAATAAATCGTCAAAAATCTCAATTTCGTCTCTAAAAATAGGCACAAATTGTTTATTTTTATTTACCACGCTTGTGCTTTACTATCCGTTTCAGTAACAATGCTATCAATTATTTGCTCATCAACAAATAAACAAAAGGCATATCTTTAATAGTATAAGTTGAACTATAGGCCATTGGTCCTGCTTCTTCTTTTGAATATTATGTTTCGCCCGTTTGGCTAGTAAAATATACGGAATTTTAGACCACCACGTATCATCTTTCACTGTACATGTTGATCACAAATCACATAATCATTTCGCGACGAATCCACCGAATTATTTTCAGGATCTTCGTTTTCTGTTATGATATCATCCACTTTACCGAATTCTGTCACAAAATCATTTTGTTCATTATCAGTTGCAATCTCATCCAATGAATTATAATTTTTTTAAAAAAAATAAACTCGTGCCACTTAATATTGATAAATAGTAGTTCTGCATCAGTCAGTATTTTTGTATTTCATATTTTTGCACTCATATTTTACGTAAAATAAAAACTGTTTACGCGACAACAGAAAGCGAAATAAGCGAATACTTAGTCAAACGTAGGGGTAGGAGGTGAAAAGAGTTTGGGAAACGCGTAAACGACTCGGTCTCCTTTGACGCACAATATTTGTGCACACGTAGAATACATGTCAAAAATTATTTCCTAAATCAAAAACAAAACAAAAGAAAAAGACAATTTTGGTAATAATTGTAA
This sequence comes from Harpalus rubripes, assembly GCA_963082715.1. NCBI lineage: Eukaryota > Metazoa > Arthropoda > Insecta > Coleoptera > Carabidae > Harpalus > Harpalus rubripes. The sequence goes on along the minus strand of OY720448.1, from coordinate 34,839,973 downwards.
CTAAAACAATAATTTTAAGATATAATAATGGAAACAGGAATATTTTTTTCCTTTAACAGGTTGGGTCAATCAGAGACCCCAAAATCGTTTTTGTGCATTATGTTGTGCAAGGTTTTTTTTAGGATTGTTTTTTTTTTTCTAGCCAAGTTTAACATCTTCCTTTACCGTATGTAAAAATATAAACTGACTATAATAATGTAACGTGGTCCTCAAGCCCCATAGCGCAGCGCCCGATAGGCGGGCGACGTGAGCTGGGCAGTTGTGTTAGTAAGGGGGAGATAAGCGTAATTACACGTGCATTGTTATGTACTTTGAGACGTTCGAGAAAAATATTAGAACAATTATATAAGCGACGTACTTGTGTGCAGAGATAGTCACATAGAGTTTTAGTCCGTCAGAAGCACAGTTACATAGATAGTAAGAAGTAAGGAGTAAGTGAGTTGAGTAACACAGCAGTATCGTGGAGATCGTACGCAGTTTAATGTCGAGTGAAATACTTAGGAAGTTACTAGTATACTGGGATAGCTGTGGAAGTGAATACTCGGTAGTTTTGAGGAGTATTGGGAAGCTAGGTACACGGGGACAGTAAGGGCGAATGGAAGTGGAGACTCGGGAGTGGTGCTGAAGAGTTGTGGCATACAGATACTCTGTGATACTGAAGATATGAAAGTTAGAACAGTTAGTCCGTTAGTAGGACAGTAAGTTAATTACATAAATAGACAATGAGGTGAAGGGAGTGAATTCTGTCCAGGCAGTTAAATATACAGACGCTTTTGAGTCAGTTGAGTATAAAGTGTGTGGTCGGTAGATCGGACAGTTGAATGTGATATAAATAAATAGAGACATAAATAGTAGAAATAAATAATCAGTAATATCGTGTAAATAAGTATCCGTGTTAATTGTTTAAATAAATAAATAGTGTTAGTGTTTAACTAGTTAATTATACACGTAGTCTTAAATTAGAATTTAAAATTTGTCTAATATTGGTAATCGTCCTTGTTATTATCTTTAAATAATTATTTATCGTTTTAATAATTAATATAAGTTCTTTGTTTTTTACACTTCGCCCAAATAAATAAAAACGTTACAATAGAATGAAAGTAATAGCTTAACATAAACTTATCATTTTATATCTGTTTCGTAGCCGTTATAAATGTTTTGCACTGGCGACTTGTGACCTGCCTTCAATTTGAATTTTTTTTCAATGTAATTAGACATAATTTTCATTCCCAGAAATGTATGTTAGTGTTTAATTAAAAGTGTTGAAACTAAAAGCTTGTTTTCTTTCATATTGTAAGTAAAATCATTATTTAAAAGTATGCTGGATGATGCCACATGGTCGTCAGTGTTTTTAAATTTCACCTGATCATCCAAAGGTTAAGTTACAACATAAAACATCACTCTGGGCTGTACCCTACTCGATCTTGTGAAGGTTAAACCGACAAATGGCACATTTTCATTCAATGCTTGAATTTAAAATTATAAATCAGCGGAAATGGTAGATAATCTGTGCTACATAAAATATTTTTTACGACTACTGAACAAACAACAAATATCATATGTAGATAATTTTAGGTATAAAAAATGTACTTACAAATTCTTACTTCTACTATAGCTACGAGTGTTCACAGATTTTATATTCGTAGTAAAGAGTTTGTTTAATAGAAAGAAAATGAATTTTCACTCATTACTATTGGACATAATTGGAAAAGTGTAGTTATCTGCTCTGGTAATTTATATGTTCTGTAGTGCATTTATGGGCCATATTCAATCAAACAATATACATATACGAGTAAACTTTTATGTACAAATGGCGTAATTATATCATATACAATCTTTGAAATGATAAAATATTAGATTTTATTTATTGCAAATATCCCAATCAACGTATTTTCATAACTTTCAGTAATGACGTTATATATGTTAAGTTTAAGGTTGTAAGGAAAAGAATTTATAAAAATTAAATTGTTGTAAATATCATATACAAGTAAAGAAAAACATTAAGTGTGTATATCTAAAAAAAATATATAAATATTTTAATAAATGCGAAAATATTGAAAATAACATATTGTCCAACTTTCGAAAAGGATACTACAAAAGATAATTCATGAATTGTAATTTTTATTAGTTTTGTTTATGAAATGTGTTATGAGCTGTCATTAGGTAGTTTTTTAATGAAAATCTGACGTTTGTTATATAAATTTTAAAGAAAAAAAACCAATGAAGTTTTGTTTCAATTTAGCATTGAAAACCTAATGTGGCCAGCACATAATTTCTCGCCAGATATTTTACCTGGTTGTACGCATAAAACGAAAAATATTTTTAATACAAATAAATATATTCATGTCTCACTACAAAATAATTCTCACAAATTTGCAAAATCTATGGGATATTTTAATATAAATTATGTACAATACATACATTTTCCTTATATTTGTCATTTTTGTATATTCTTCTGCGTTGACGACTTCTTCATAATAATGATGTACAAATATTTTTGACAGTGGCATACAAATATTTTTGAAAGTGACATTTATGTATCAATTACAAACATTTGAATTTCTTGCCTTGAAGTAGTTTGATCTGAGAATTTTTACATCAAATTATTTTATATGCATTTCTTTATCTCTAAATCTATAAAAGATATAATAATTAATTTATATTTATCGAAGAAAGAATTTAACGTTCTTTAATATATGTATTTACATAAATTTTCAATAATAATATTTAGATGATTTTTCTTGTAACTACTACTTCCGGTTGTCTAATTCTTTCCAAAACTTATAGTATTTGAGAAATAGTGGATCCAGCATCCACACGTACATCCGCACACACACACACACACACGCACACACACACACACACATACACGCACACACGCACACATATCCACACACATCCACACACACACATACACACATACACACACATACACACACACACACACACACACACACACACACACACACACACACACACACACAAACGGACACCATCGTAAAAATGTTATAATCGGATTCTACGGACCTTCGAACGTGCTTATTCACTAAAATCTGGATATGCGATTTTTAACATGAATTCAATACCTCTCTCTTTTTAAATACTTGTGTCAAAACTCATGAAACAATATATTTCAGTTCCATTTCAATCTGTTGTAAATACTTCCATGTTAGAAGTTAGAACCACCTTTGTATATTGAGTTTTTGCACGTAATAAATAAGTCGCCAAAGTTGCCAAGTCTGAAGATATTGTATTTTCTTTATACAAAATTATTAACTCGATTGTTGACAAAACATAATGACATTGACAGCCATGGTTGCTAGATGAGTGTTTCGAATACATAACATTTCCTCTCCCACTCAGTAAAAAAGAAAGTAAATTCTTTTTTTTATAACATTAATAAACTTTTGATAATAATTATGTATGACAATCTATCAATATATATATATATATATATATATATATATATATATATATATATATATATATATATATATAAATTATGATTTGTCAATCAATACTTATTAAAAAAAACAAACTTTTAATTTTAATATGTGTTTATTACAGTAAAGCAGTTGTTGCTACTCTAGCCAAGATGATACAAAAATCGTCTACATTTCTTTCTTACATCATATTTATAACATTTTCTTATCTTCTAAGTATCGGGTGAAATGACGTTGTTTATGATATCAAATTCTGAAACTGCAGTGTTTCAAGGATTATAATTCCTCCCCAACAAGAAACAACGTTATTCCAACGGGTTTAATTCTAAATCTATATTATTCTTTTTTGGAACGTTTTTCTATTTATTTTTCATAACTAAGGTATATATTCTATTCTTACATGATATTAAAATTATAATAATTATTATAACAGAAAGGGTTACATAAAACGTAGGTATATGTTGATTATTTATTTGTTCAACAGATTCGATTTGTTTTAAATGTGTAACATTTAATTTTGCTTCATTTATTTTAGTGATTTGAGGTACTTTCTTTAGTTCTGTGAATTTTATATTATCGAAAATAAATTCTTGATAGAGGGGTTTATATTTCTGAGATTGCCAATTCTTAATTGTACATGTATCTTGATCGTTGATAAAGATACCTTGTAATTGTTTATAATTATAATTGTTTCCACAATTAAATTCGAAATTTTGTAAGTTCGGTGAGAAAATAATTATTTTGTTCGTGAACGGTATTTGAGAAATATAGTTTGTCATTGTGATTTGCTCGCTTAAACAATCATCATATACTTGTTTATTTAATATATTGTTAATACAACTATTTACAGGGCTATAATTAGATATACAATATTTATTACTTATAAACTTAAAAATGGATACATATTTATTGTTATGTGTAATGTACATGGTATTATATTCTAATATTTGTTTGTAAGAGGAATCGTAGTACGGTGTGGGTGTAAATTGTTGTACTTTGTATAATTTTTTTGTGTAATTTGGGACGGCTAAAAGGATGTGTATTTTATTGTTTTGTAGCGTGCATGTGACATATATCGTTTCAATCGTCTGAAAGATATTCGGATTTTGTGTAATATTTAAAAGGCTATCGGGATCTATAATTGTAATGTCTAATTGGTTCAATGAACAAAATTCTAATGATTTTATAACGTTATCGACTGTGGTTCTGAGTTGTTGAATGTAAATTAATACTTTGTTAATCTGTATTTCTGCGTGTGTAACTGTTGGCCAGGTCAGGTCTGTTTTTATTACGTCAGCAATTTCACTGAGTGTGTCTCGTAATTTGTTTTCGTTAAAATTTATAGTTTGCAAATCTTTATTAAATTTGTCTGTGAGTGTTTGCTGTTGGTGTATGATTTCGTTTGCTTGTGATTGTAATATTTTTTGATTATTACTGAGTTGTTCTAATATTGAATTATAACGTTCTTCATCCGCGGAGTCTAAGTTTCCGGTTATGGATTTTATTATGGATCCAAATCCGTTAATGAGTCCTCTTTTATTCCTTTTATTGAATAATTTAGCTATGTTCTGTTCTAGTTCTTTGAACATATAGTTTACAATTTTAATGTTTTCGTTAAGAACAGTGGAATTTGCTAACTGTTTTATTTCCGTGTTGATAATTTGTTTTAGTTTTAAATATTCGTCGTATATGGGGCTTATGTCATTGTAAAAATAGTGTAATTGTTCGCTTTCTTTTAAATGGCACTCACCAATGGTGTGTAATAGAAACCCGGGGTTGTTTGTAATATTCTTGACATCTGCGAATCCATGATGGATTCTGAAACAATTAAATTTTGATTCTGTCAATTTTTACTTTTCGCTCTCTCAATTTGTCTTTAGCTTTTATAGTTTTAAATTTCTCGTTATAATTTCTAATTTTAGTTTTTATATATAAAGGTTTTTTGAATTTAGTTATCAAGCGGGGATTTTGTTTTATATAGGCTTCTGTAGAATATTTTAATTTATTAATCTTTTTATTCTCTTTGGGGTTTTTGTAACGTTTATGTTTTTCTTTATTAATATTAGTTTTTACTTGTTTTAATTCGTCGCGTCGTCTTATCATGTATTTTTGTAATTTGTTTTGTTCGTTTTCCTTGGGCCTCAAATTTGTATAGTCTTTACCGTAGAGTATTTCATTTGGGGTCATGTTTGTAATAGAATGAATTGAATTATTATATGCAAAGATACAGTCGTCTACTGTTTCTTTTAGAGGTTTTAAATTACCGGTTCGTGTCTTTATTCTCAGATGCTCGATAAGGCTCGAGTGAAATCTTTCTATGGCATTTGATTTTGGATTCTGGGCTGATGTTATGTGTAATTTAATATCGTTATTATGACAGAATGTTCGTAAAGATATATTATTAAATTCACAACCTTGGTCACATATTAGTTTTTTTGGTGGGATTTTTGTTTTAATAAATGTTTCTAAAGTCTTGACTATGTTTCTGCTATCTTTCGTTTTAACAGGGTATGCTTGTGCATATTTTGAGAACTGATCGTATATTGTTAAATAATATTGTCCGTTGAGGGTTAATAAGTCGATATTTATAATTTCGAAAGGTCGTTCGGGTGTTTCAGTAAGGTTATCAGTAAGTTGTATGGGTTGTCTGTCGTATTTGCATTCTTTGCATGTTTGGCAATTATTTATGAATGAGGTGATGGTACCTATCATTTTAGGCCAGTAATATTTTTCTTTTAATTTTTTGTATGTTTCCATGATTCCGCGATGATTTGTTTTCCCTATGTGGTATAGATAAACAATTTCGTTTTGTTCGTCTGGTTGTTCTATGTCCTTTACTTCTTTATTAACTCTAATAATGTTAATACTGTTTATTTCGAAATCGTTTTGAATCATTTGATTTAGAATTTTGAATATTTTATCATTGCATATGCAGTAGTATCTAATTTTGGGTATGATGTAATTTTTTATAAATTCTCGCAATTGATCTTCGGCTTTGTTTTCTTCGATAGTGACCACGAGGCGTTGTTTTTTATTTCCAAAAAGTTTTATGATTTGTACTTCCTGTTTTTCATCAAAAGAAAATATAATTTGGTTATCTGCTGTGTTTATTCTATTTTCTAATATTTTTAAACCGTTGACGGGGTGTTCTTGGTCGCTATGTATGGTTTCAATATCGTCTTCCGTGTTAATTATGTTAATTATTGAGTCGTCATCTCGGTCTATAATTTTTTCTAGTTCGATCCTTGATTCTATTTCGTCACTTAGTGCAAAATTTTGAGGTAACGAATAAATATTAATCTGTATACAGGTATTCTCGAATATAGAGGTCAAAATTTTAATTAATTCTTTTTTTTGTAATTTGTCGAGACCACATGATAAATACGGGATGTTAATTTCGTGAATATCGTTTTTTATTAAATAGTCACGTAATTGCGTTAGTGATTGTTTTAGTAATTTTGGGTTACATATGTCGTTGAATGAATTTTTTGAGAATAAATGAATAATTTGTTTGTCATGTTCATTTTGAATTATAATTTTGTTTGGTAGTATGTCCTTACAAAAATTTTTGCTATTAAATTGGTCGTCGATTTGTTTTGCTAGTCCTTTACCAAATTTATAGTCTTTCGAAATACAGTGTGCAAAGATAGGGGTCGTCGTTACGTCGCCTGTTTTGTAATTGATTTTAAATTCGTTTTTGAGTCTACTTAAAAAGTCCGCAATTTTGTTTGTTCTGCCAGGGATATATTCTATATCAAAGTTATATTCGCTCAATTCGATCTTCCATCGCATCAACTTCTGGTTTGCATTCTTCATGTTAAAAAGCCACACTAGTGGTCTATGGTCTGTTCGTATTAAAAATTTTCTCCCGTAGAGATACGTTTTAAAATTTTGAATGGCCCATACTATTGCTTTCAGTTCCTTTTCAACGGCGGAGTAATTTTGTTCTTGCGAATTGAAGGTTTTTGATGCGTAGGCTAATGGTTTTTCCTGTGAATCTTGATTTTGAGAGAGTACTGCGCCCATTGCGTAGTCAGAAGCGTCAGTAGTTAATATGAAGGTTTGGTTAATGTCTGGGTATGCGAGTATCGGTGGATTTGTAATTAATTCTTTCATTTTTGCGAAGCATTCTTGGTATTCTTTATTGTGAATATTTATTATTGATCCTTTTCTTAAACAGTTTGTAAATGGTTTCGTCAATGTGGAAAAATTTTGAATAAATCTACGATACCAATTAAGTTTGCCTAGGAATGATCTTATTTCTTTTACAGTCTTTGGGATTGAGAGATTTTGTATTACTTCTACCTTTTTTGTGTTTGGCTTAAGGCCATCATTTGAAATTATAAAACCTAGATATTCGACTTCCGTTTTGAAAAATTCTGATTTATCTAATTGAATTTTTAAGTTTGCTTGTTTTAAATGTTCAAAGACTGTTTTAATATTTTCTAAATGTTCTTGCTCGGTATTGCCAAAAATTATAATATCATCTAAGTATACAAGACATATTTTACCAATTATATCTTGTAATATTTCGTTCATGCATCTTTGGAATGTGGCGGGGGCGTTAATTAGACCAAAGGGCATACGCAAAAATTCATAGTGTCCCGAAGCGGTGCTGAAGGCTGTTTTTTCTCTGTCATTTTTGTCAACGAGTATTTGGTGGAATCCAGAATGTAGGTCGATAGTAGTGAAATATTTTGGTTTATTTATTTGGTCGAAAAGTGTGTCAATGTTTGGAATAGGAAATTTATCTTCTTTCGTTTTTTGATTTAATTTTCTAAAGTCGATTACTAGTCGGGTTTTTTGTTTACCTGAGGCATCCATTTTTTTTGGTACAATCCATATTGGTGAATTGTATGGACTTTTTGATTTCTGTATGATACCTGCTTTTAACATTGTCTGAACGTGTTCCTCAATATCCTTTTCAAATACATGCGGGAGTCGATAGTTTTTTGTATATACGGGGGTATCGTCAGTAGTGTAAATTTTGTGTTGTATCTTATCTGTACATGTCAGTGTTTCGTTTTCTTTTGGAAAAAGTGATTCATATTGTTCTAGTAAATTGTATAGTTCATTTTTTATGTTTGGTTGTAAGTGTTCATCTCGGATTTGTACGTGACTTTCTTTACTTTGTTTACTCAAGTTCTGAATATCAAATTTCATGTGTTTCATTTGAATGGAATTTTCTGCGAAATTTATAATGGTATTTGTATCACGCAATATTTCTGTTCCAAATAATAAATTGCATTCTGTGTGAAAATTTAGAATGAAAAATTTATAACTTTTGTCGAATATTCTGATTTCGACGTATTCATTACATTTTACTTTATTTGTTGCAGTTCTGAATGTTAGATATTCTTTTAAAGTTTTCATATTATTTTGTTTTACGGTTTTTTCTGTTATTAGGTTGACATCTGATCCTGAATCGATAAGAATTTTGAAATTTTGAAATGTAATGATTGGAATTGTTTTTGTGTTAGAAAACATTACGTATTTTCTTCTATCAGTTCTGGGTCGTACTCTAAAAAATTGTGTTTCAAAGGTGTCGTTTTGTTCATTTAATTCTTGTTCATATATGTTTTCTTGATTATTAATTTCTACATCGTCCTCTGTTTCTAAGGCGTAATTCTGTTTAATAGTTTGTGTGGACATTGGTATTGTTGTTTTTGTTATGCCGGACATAGGAGTTGGTTGAAATGTGCGTTTTGTTTCTGTAAAAATTTTTATGTTTTGCCTAGCGAATCTTTGTGGTCCGGTAGGGCGTGAATCTCGGGGGTTGAATGGGCGTGAAGGGAATTGTTGTGCTGGGAATTTTTGTGGTGGAATATTGGGTAGTCTCTGTGATTTTTGTGTGTTTTGAGGTGTTCCTTTGTGCATGGGTGATCTGTGTAATAATTGCATGGAATTATATTCGTTTGTCAAAAGTTGCTCGCAGGCGTCGAGTGTCTGCGGGTTTTTACTTATAAATGAACCTCTAAAGTTCATGGGCAGTAGTGAAATAAAATGGGAAACTACTGTTTTTTGAGTTTCGATTATTAAACACCTTTTTTCACCTGGTTCATATTGTAATAATTGAATTTTGGAAACCATTCTCTGATAAAGGGTTTTGAATTTCTTTAGGGTATCATTGACATTATTATCTATCTGTGTGATTTTAATTGTTGTTAATAGCAACGTGTTGTAAGTACTTTTATCTTCGAAATTAGTTTCAAGATATGTTTTTATATCTTGCCAAGATGTGAACTCTTGAGAGTCTAATATGTCTTTGGCTTTATCAATAAATTTTTTTTGTAACATAGAGAAGCAATATGTTTTTTGTATTGCTGTTAAATTTAATGAATCCATTACCGTATAACAGTTATCGGCTTCTTTTATAAATCTAGGGAGGGATTTGATCTCTCCATTGTACTCAGGTACTGCATCGATAAAATTTCGAATATCGGCAATTGTTGTGGTCGCCATAGTTAGTTCGAATTGGCAGTTATTTAATTCTTGTACTGAGTATGTTAGAGGTGCACTGGGCGTGTCTTTGGCAGGTAATTGTTTAACTTTACTGCTGTTACCTAATTTACTTGGTTTAAGTGTAATTGGTATTTTATTAAATTGATTACTTAGTTTATCAATTTCTTCGTCTGAAGACATGTATTAGCATTTTATAATGAATACAATATGTATGAGTGTGTGTAACAGTATTTTTCTGGACCGATTGTTACTACCGGTGAAAATATATACAATGAAAGTAAACTTACAGTAGGAATATCGTGAAGTAGGTTACTTTTTTCATTGCAGTGAAGGTCTTGATATACGCTTCAAGTAGGCGGGAAGTTGTATCTTGTCACGCACTTGTAGAATCTGTTGGATTGGTGGTCCTGATTGGAAAGTGGGTTGACGTCCTCGGCTTTTAAAGATGGGTCGTGGTTAGACCCTGGTGCGACCCCTGTTTAGGTCGATTGAAGATTGTAGATGATGTTTGAATAGCACTGATATGACCACTGTTTAGGTCAATTGAAGATCGTAGATAGTGTTCGGATAGCACTTATGAAAATTTGAAAATTTTCGACAAGCGTTTCACAGACTTACGAGGATTTATGCACTCACTGGATTCTTGTCGGCTATCCTACCGACTGCGCCAATTATGATTTGTCAATCAATACTTATTAAAAAAAACAAACTTTTAATTTTAATATGTGTTTATTACAGTAAAGCAGTTGTTGCTACTCTAGCCAAGATGATACAAAAATCGTCTACATTTCTTTCTTACATCATATTTATAACATTTTCTTATCTTCTAAGTATCGGGTGAAATGACGTTGTTTATGATATCAAATTCTGAAACTGCAGTGTTTCAAGGATTATAATTTATATATATATATATATATATATATATATATATATATATATATATATATATATATATTACATTTCAATGGCATTTACCTACTGGGTGTATATTTCAATGGGGGACATTGGATACGTTTTGTTCTTCGTGGTGGTCCAGCTGTTGAAGTCTTAGGAGTCGATCAACATGTAATGTAGGACGTCCTTGACAGTGTGCACATATCGTTCTACCTGCTCGTTTGTCGACGGATAATACGGTTTTGTGAATTTATGGTATTTTACTCCGCTGTCTTGGAGAAATCTCTTGAATTCTGTCGATGTGAATTGTGTTCCGTTACCTGAAACTATGGTGATGGAGTACCGTAAACTGCAAAGAGATCGTCTAGCATAGCAATCGTTTAATCCGCTGTTGTAGAAATGGTTGGTTTCACCACAATCCACTTGCTGTAAACGTCGACAATGATCAATAACGGGACAAGCATAGTCAATGTGAACTCTCTCCCAAGGAGCTTTAGAATACTCCCAATAATGTTCCTTAACTTTAGGTGGAGCGTGCACGTGTTTGGCACATTCTTTGTATGATTTTGCAAGCGCTCGATATCTTCGTCGATATAAGGCCAAAAAAAACGATTGTTCAATCCCCTTGGCTCTCCCTATGTGCGCTGCGTGCAAGTCAATCAGACTAGTTTGTCGAAGAGATGGTGGCACAATAACTCGATGTTCAAGCAGCAAGAAGTTGGCTGCTAGTGCGTATTTAGCCTCTAGTGCATTAAAACCGTTGCGTGGAAGATCTTGTTCTCTTTCCAAGAGTTGAAGAATCCTACCGATATATGGATCTTACCTGGTTTCGCGAACAATATTTTCTGCTAGTATCGGGAGTTGCTTGATTTGGCCTATAATAAATTTGTCGAAATCATCAGAGTTCTCTTTGATCTCTTTCTTCTCTTGTGTTTGCAGCTTGTTGACCATGTTCGTCGTTGTGGATAATGGAACTCGGGAACGGTAGTCGGCGTTGGCATTCGCTTTTGACGTTTTTTACACGATGTCGTAGTTGGTGTGTCACAAATAGACCGCATAATTTATCTTAGTGCAGTATTTGTATGAGTGGCTTATGATCAGAAATAAGCGTAAGATGGCGTGCATACAAATAATAAAAAAACTTCTCATTCATTGTACGACTAGCGTACGCGACTGGACGTTCTCGACCATCAACTAAACGATGGGACAAGACGGCGCCCAATACTGTTTTACTACCGTTCGTCTTCTAGTGTGTTTCATCTTAAGGTGTTTACCAGGCGAGGTCTCGATTTCTGATAGAATAAAAATCACAAACTAAACAAACAAGAGCAGATATCCCATTAAATTTTATAATTTTACTTTGTTATGAATAAATGTATTTTTATTTAATATTACCTTATACCTAAATAAGGAGAAATTTATAAGTATTAAACATTTTCTAAACATTCCTTGTATAGGTAATCATAATATTTTCAGATGGATTTTCTTACGGTATTTGAAAATAATGACAAACTAAGCATGGTATAATTATGCCAATCTTTTTACTTTCCAAATTCCACTTGGGGTCCGCAATTAGGACATACTTTGCAAGGGGTCCGTACTAATAAAAAGGATGTGAACAAAGATGGGCATATAGATTGCTTTACGTCGACAATGTAATAGTTTACGTATCGATAATGATGTAGGCGTAGACATTATTCGGAAGCCTAGACAATGTAAGGAATGTAGATAATAAATTTTTGAATTTATTTACGGTAAAATATTACATTAATTTAAAAAAGCTTGAAGAAAGCAATTTTTATGACATTTAATGTGAAATGAAACTTGAAAACATAACTACGAAAATTTTCCTAAAATAAAAATAAAATCCTTAAAATGCTGTAAAAATCTTCAGTTTTTGGGTTTAGTCCCTAATTGGCGACACTGGATAGAACATAACCATACTTCACTGTCTATGTCCAACCATAATCTATTATTACATTGTCTACATTGTTTACGTATGAATTTATTAAGTACGCATTGTCGACAAGTAGACGTAAACAATTAAAGTCGACGCGTAGACGCCCATCTCTGATTGAGAAACACTAGTGTAGAGAATACCGCACGTGTCTCTTTTGTACTATTTGAAAACTGGAAATAATTTCCAAATATCAAGTCTGACGTCGGTCGGAATGAATTCCTACAGTCAGAATCACAACCAATCATCTAACGCACACAACCACGCGTGCCCATTTCATTGTATTTTTATTATATTTTATTTGAAAAAGAACCAAAATCTAGTTCATAATCTGCGATTATAAATTGAATTAATTGTGGTCAATCTCATATGTAGGTATTTTACCTTATTTTGGAAATACGATAAGATATTATATTGTAACTGCATATGGAAAACACTAGAAAATATCTCAAACGGTATTACTTAATAATGTAGTTTTAGACAAAGCCGCCAATTCGTGTAAATGAGTAGAAGTTAGTGTACCGGTCTTTTAAAGGGACAAAAGTCTAGGCTCATAATAGCTAATTATGTTATAAGACCGAAAAATGTTCTCATAGAGAAGGAGTGAAAATTCAAGTACATGCCATAGGCGAATAGAAGCCCGTGAGTCCTGCATACATACCTTCCGGACGTGTTACGTCTGCCAACTACGTTTCTGGCAACCATTTGAATTAAATAAAAAAATATTTTTTTTACAAATCTATTAAAAGTGGGTTTTTTAATGTTTGTTTTTAGCGTTAAAAATGTCATTTTATGACACCAGTGTTAAAAGTGATAGATCATTATTACTTTCGTTCCTAAACGAAACTGGCAGTAGTACAATCGATCTAGCATGGACAAACTTAAATGGATTTGATAAAGTAATATCATTTCAAATAATTCCAACCTTAAGCAGAAATGCACACAGCATGTGTGTTATAACTCTTTATGCATGTGCGCGAAGTTACAACACAAAGTCTTTAAAGTCAGTAAGAAATTCTACATGCGAATATATAACTACATTTGAATACGATGACAATAAAAAACTAAATTTTTACTCTCATTTAAATGATCACGAAAATATTTATTTACATAGCACAGATATTAATAATTTAGCAAAAAACATAGAATTAACTATGAAAGAGGCTGCATGTTCGTCAGGCATGTTTAAAATAAAGAAAAAGAATTCCCAGGTATCATTGAATAAACGACGCGAATTGTGGTATAACAATGAATGTTTCGAAACAAAACATAATTGCAAAACTGCTCTACAAACGTATAGAAAAAACCCAAATAATGAAAATTTAATAAAATATATTGGAGAAAAAAAGCATTATATAAATTTTATAAAATCAGTAAGGCGTAATTTTTATAAAGATATTCAAGAAAAATTAAGCAATACAAAAAATTCCGGTGAATTCTGGAAAACAATTAGTATTTTTAAACCAAAATGTGTCTATAAGAACGATGTCACAATGGAAGAATGGGTATTATTTTACAAAAATTATTACAATCAGATTACAACTAGGCATGTGCCATTCCTTGACTGTTTCCACCCCCTTTTGGACTCCGACATATCTCTCGATGAATTGCATCACAGTTTGTATTCCAGTAAACCCCGCAAGGCGGCTGGACAGGATGGTTTGAATAATGATTTTTATAAAGCCCTTCCGCCCAACTGGGTTCATTATTTGTTGAATCTGTTTAACACCATAATGACACAGGAAACATTACCTGACAACTGGTCCAATATTCAGACTTTTTTAATTCATAAAAAGGGTGACTCTATGGATCCATCAAACTATCGCGGTATCGCACATGTAAATTCTGTATGCAAAATATTTACTAAAATTTTATGCAAACGCCTAGAGGACTGGTGTGAATCAAACAATTTAATAAACGAAAATCAGTCGGGCTTTAGGGCTAATAGGGGAACGCGAGATATTTTCTCTCTATCTACTTTAATACAGTTACAACTAAGATTAAAAGGTCAGGGAGTTTACGCAATTTTGGTTGATCTTAAAAAGGCGTTTGATTCTACAAATCACAATATATTATGGCTAAAATTATATAATTACGGCATATCGGGCAAAATTATTAGGATCATACAATGTTTATATGAAAACGCTAAGTTACAGATAAAAATTGAAAATAATCTTTCCACCCCTATTGCAATCACTAAGGGTGTTTTACAAGGTGAAATGAAATTCTTTCGCCTCTTCTTTTCACTCTTTTCATGATCGATATATGGGAATTCTTTACTAAACAAAATGTTAATGGAATTAATATTGACGGAATTAATGAGGCAGTAATTCTTGCATATGCGGATGACTTGGTAATCCTTGCTAATTCACCAGTCGATGTTAATAAAAAATTAGAAATTTTACACCAATATTGCGAACTAAATTCACTAGAAATTAACACAAACAAAACAAAAATTCTATATGTCCATAAAGGACGCACAAAAAGGTCAAATATTAATTTCTCATTAAACAATACTCCTATTGAAACAGTAAAATCTTTCTGCTATTTAGGCACCACTTTTTCGTCTTCTGGTAAATTCATATTAGCGGCTATGGAAAATTCCAAAAAAGCAAATATTGCAATACAAAAAGTAAAGAATATCCTATATAAAGCTAAATCAAACACGTGGGACGAGAAAAATAAACTTTTACAAGCAATGATAAACGCAACATCTCTTTACTCCACAGAAATCTGGGGATTTTATCAACTTGAAATTCTAGAACGCTGTCAGTTACAATTTATAAAGAGTATATTAAATATATCCCCAAAAACTCCAGATATCTATGTTAGGCTTGAAACGGGAACTGTGCATATATCTGTTCTGGTCTGGAAACGAGTTTTAAAATTTTGGTGCAAAATACTATGTATGGAGGACGAAAGAACTTCAAAACTTCTCTATAATAGATTAGTAAATCTTGACAATTCAGAGATAAATAAAGCAGAATGGAATTGGTATACTCAAATCAAACTATTTTTAAATTCCGTAGGATACGAACACGTGTGGCGGGAACAATTCATAAATAATTCGACAATAGATAGCATAATTACTACTTTTAAGTCCATAATTATTCAAAAAGACATAGATAAATTAAATATTAGCAGATATGGCTTATACTACAACAATATTAAATCCAATTTTGAAACTGAAATTTATTTAAACCATAATATACCATTTTCAAAAACACAAGTAATCTGCCAAATTCGTTTAGCGCGCAAAAAAGAATTCAGATTATATTACAACGGAATGAAACATATTTTAGATAGCGACAACCAGTGTACCGTATGCAATAATCAAAGTCAAGAATCGGCGGTGCATTTCTTTTTTGAATGTCCGATTTACGAACCATTTAGAAAACATTACATCAATAAATATATCCGAGCTGACATTGCAGGACTCAATAAATTTACTCATTTATTATCTAACCTTACGGTAGAGAAAGTAAATGCAATTTTTTATTTTACTACTAGTTCGCTTAGGATTCGCAGTTTTTGCTTAAACGAATAGGAAAAAGCATCCTGCTGATGAAACAGATGAATTAAATATTATTAAAAAACCTTCTGTGTCCCTACTGTTCATATATACCTTTTTATTTTAAAATACTATTATATGTATGTATTTGGGAACACTTTAAAATAATTTCTTTTTTGTAAACTTATAATAATCAACAGATTTATGTTTAATTTGTAAAATTGGGTTAATATTATTTAATGTTCAATTGGCATGCTCTATTTTTATACATATTTATGTTTGTCAACCGATTTGTATGCGGCATTGCCCCGATGGCAAATTAAATAAATAAATAAATAAATAAATAGATCATTGTTACTTTTGACACTAATTTTAAAAGTTAATGTCACAAAATTATTAGAAATACAAATTTAAATTAAAAATCAATGTTTGTAGAAAAACTAGTGTATGATATACGTGTTAAAAGTGATTTTATTTTGTTCAAATGTTTGGACCACTCCGCTTCGCGTCGTGTTCCAAACATCCTTTTCACAAAATAAAGTGTCACTTTTAATACTTATATCATAAATAACTATTTTTTTAACGTTGATAACTATTTGTGATCTATATATACATTTTTAATCGTAGAAATAGACTATTTGGGTACCGTCTGCACTCCCCGCTTATGCTTTTCCAAATGGATGAAAAGAGGCTCTAAATTTTTGCTAATTATACAAAATCTGTTATGAATTTGTAACGTATTTTTTTCATGTTATTAAAAAAAACTTGATATTATGTCTGTTACTTTTTATTTATACTTTAGCGTTAAAAATACACTAAACACGTCTCAGGCTTTTACTAATTCTGAATGTATTTATCATTCATTTGTAATGAAACTCAAACCCTGGCTCTTAGAAAACATGAAATTAGGTACGTAACTTTTTAAAATTTTAATGTATTTTAGAGCTTTGCTCCATATATGAGAACAATGACATTGCAAAAATAAAAAGTTACAGACATATCAAGTTTTTTTTAATAAATATGTTCAAAATCAGCAACAAATTCCTAACAAATCTTGCATAACTGGTAAACATGCCTATTTTCGTTCATTTAGAAAAGCGACGACAATCCCCTTAAGGATTTTTGTTTTTTATCTAATTTATTCTTGATCTTTAAGGCCCAAATAGTCTATTTTCACTAATTTATTAATTTATACATAATTTCAAATGGTAGTTATTATTGATAGTATTTTATTTTATATTGGAATCATAAACTTCACCTTCAAAAACGGGCGCAATTTTGCTTTTATCGCCCGAGAGCTTATAAAGTTGCCAATCAACAGCTATTCAAACGTCAAAAACGTGGTTTATAAATAAATGTCAGACAACACAATAAATTCGATAAATCACATTTTTTTAACACCGCTGCTCGTAAAACTATTCGTATTCTTTCTCATATACATCATTTCACTTCTGTGGAAGCAACTTGCACTGGGCAGCGTCAAATTTATCCGATATTTATTTTTTAATAATCGATATCTTCCATTTTCATTTGACACTAAATTAAATTTTGTTATAAACCAAAACATACTTAAAATTCAAAACGCCAGCACACGATACCGAATATATGCACATTAAATAATTAAATTTCGAGTACCAAAATAAAATATAACGTTGTATGTGCCACGAGCATAAACAAGATTATAGCACTCGAGAAAATTAAAATTCTCCGCTACGCGTCGAGCTTTAAATATTCCCCGTGCTATAATCTTTTGATTATGCCCTTAATTCATAAGTAACTATTTCATGATACCATACTGTTAAATGTGCTTTAAAGGTACTATATGCTCAACCCATATATGCGTCAAAACAGCCACGGCCGTTATTTTTTATAACTACAATTATTAAAAATCAAGCGTTTAGAAAAAAATAAAATAAAAAATATTTGTATGTACCTATTTTGTTGCAAAATAAAATATTAATATTGCACTATTAATAACTGAAAACAAAAGGAATGTATTATATTATTAACTTGTCATATAGTTGACCTAATTTTCATTGAAAAATTCATTTATATGATGAATCAATAAAATTGTATCAGTAATTAACAATTTTAAAGCGAAACAAAATGCATGTCAGTATTGTGCGCGCGGGTAGTAAATATCACACAATGACGTGGTGCACTCACGGCTACCGTGGTGTGATGGCTGTTGATAGATCGTCGGCCTGGCAAATCAATTAGCCAGCGCAAGTGCGATGATTGTTGACATGACGCGTCAAGTATCTGCACGAGCCACGGAGCACAAGAGCTCTCATTGGGTTTTTGACAGAATGGGGACACTGGACACTGGTCCATCAATATACCACGAGGAATTCTATAAATGTTATCATTGCCTTTGGAATATTCATTCTTCGCAAAAATTCTAACTTTTCTTTCATTTTATTACAATAAAGCTTTAGAATTTTTTTCTCCATTGTTGAGTTAATAAAAATTTATGTGTAAATCTTATATTTTGAATTTTGTGTTGTGAACCAAGTTATATACACGTGTTAAGGGTATATACATTTTATTATACTGAATCTCAATAGGAATTTTTCCAAAATTCGGAAAATTATTTCTTATTATTTATACAGTTTAGTGCACTGTTCAACATAAAATATTTAATAAAGTAAATACGAATTATTTAGTTGCTATTCAATATCGGTTATATAATAAGATACCTATGTAACAACATGCAAAAAATTTTATATTTAAAAACTAAATTAAAGATCAAGAGGAAATCATCTTCCAAGAGATTGGCCCCCACTCTCGCATCAAATATTTTATAAGGGGTCTCCAGCGCTGAGATAGGAGGAGACACACACAATTATTTAGACAATTAGTTGATTCACTTTTCAATATTTAGTTTCGGCATAAAATCACAAAATTCAGTTTCGGAATTTTAAATAAATAATTGTTAAATAAGTTTTAAGTGTGAATCCTGCAAGAATAAGAAGAATAAGAAGAAAGTAAAATTGTAAGTAAATTTAATATTTGTTTCTATCATTACATGTAACCAGTATTACTTACAGTGTACATAAAACCTAGTGTGTAAGGATAAACTTCTTTATTGAATAAAACCCAGGGCTACGAATCCATATTTTCCCCTAAATTAATTTCTTTACTCTAAATTCAAAATTATAATTATTAAAAATAAATTAGCGTTTGATCTATTACATTTGGTAAGTGCGGTGTGATTTTTACACACATCGCTGAGTTTCATTACCAATTGGTGTAAACGGGTGAATTTTTACTCCCATCGCTGATTCACACCTAATTCATTACTTTTAATAAAAATTTCGTATCGGCCAGTGACTCAAAAATGTACACAACAAAAATTAAATAAATAATAATGAATAATTTTCCAAATTTTGGTTGAGAATCAGCACATCGAAATGCCTCAAAATTATTTATCCATTTTTGTAACACCCTATATAATGCAATGAGAAAATATCACAGATAAATTCTAACTAGTTTTTAACAAATCATGAACATTTGAAAATTCAACCAAGTGTTATATTGAGAATATAATACATTAGTCATGTGACATATTTTCCGCCAATCAATATTTAGAATCTCCCTGGTTACGTAACCCCTGTGAAGTTAGCTCCCACATTTTTAGCGCCATAAAAAATATTTAGAGTTCTGGGTAGATATAGAAGAGTTCTAGAGTTCCTGAAAGTATTAGCAATAGTTCTGATGTTTTAAGCCCATAATAGGGGTTTCAAATTTTTCGGGCGCTAACTTCACGCAGCGCCCACATTTCCGTAAAAAAGAGTTCTGAGGGAGTCAATCGACTAAAATAGAAGAGTTCTAGAGTTCCTTAAAATATTAGAAATAGTTCTAAAGTTTTAAGCCCATAATAAGGGTTTTAAAGTTTCCGGGCGCTAACTTCACGCAGCGCCCACATTCCCGTAAAAAAGAGTTCTGATGGTGCCAATTGACTAAAATAAAAGAGTTCTAGAGTTCCTTAAAGTATTTTTAATAGTTCTGATCTTTTAAGCCCGTAATAAGGATTTCAAATTTCCGAATGGAGTTCTATATAGCGTGTTACAGTTCTGCGCCCGAATATATAAATTTAATAAACAAATGAACTTAAAGTGTTATTTTACATATGATTTTAGATTTCCAAATAGAGTTCTGTATAGCGCTATAATAGTTTTTCCCGGAACTATGTACATTACCTTGCAAATGAACATAAGTATTATTTAACACTTAATAGTTCTGCTCGAAACTATGAATATATGCAAGCAAATGAAATTAAAGTACGTTTTTACACTTAATTTGAGAGTTCTGAGTAGAGTTATGTGTAGCGCTATAACAGTTCCGCCCGGAACTATGTAAATTTCCTCGCAAATGAACATATAGTATTATTTCACACATAATTTGAGAGTTCCAAATAGAGTTCTGTGTAGCGCCATAATAGTTCTGCCCGGAACTATGTAAATTTCCTTGCAAATGAACATATAGTATTATTTAGCACTTGATTTCAGAGTTCCAAATAGAGTTCTGTGTAGCGCCATAATAGTTCTGCCCGGGACAATGTAAATTTCCAAGCAAATGATCATATAGTATTATTTAATACTTGATTTCAGAGTTCCAAATAGAGTTCTGTGTAGCGCCACAATAGTTCTGCCCGGAACTATGTAAATTTCCTTGCAAATGAACATATAGTATTATTTAGCACTTGATTTCAGAGTTCTAAATAAAGTTCTGTGTAGCGCCATAATAGTTCTGCCCGGAACTATGTAAATTTCCAAGCAAATGATCATATAGTATTATTTAATACTTGATTTCAGAGTTCCAAATAGAGTTCTGTGTAGCGCCATAATAGTTCTGCCCGGAACTATGTAAATTTCCTTGCAAATGAACATATAGTATTATTTAGCACTTGATTTCAGAGTTCCAAATAAAGTTCTGTGTAGCGCCATAATAGTTCTGCCCGGAACTATGTAAATTTCCTTGCAAATAAACATAGAAAATTATTAAACACTTGATTTCGGAGTTCCAAATAGAGTTCTGTGTAGCGCCATAATAGTTCTGCCCGGAACTATGTAAATTTCCTTGCAAATAAACATATAGTATTATTTAGCACTTGATTTCAGAGTACCAAATAGAGTTCTGTGTAGCGCCATAATAGTTCTGCCCGGAACTATGTAAATTTCCAAGCAAATGAACATATAGTATTATTTAGCACTTGATTTCAGAGTTCCAAATAGAGTTCTGTGTAGCGCCATAATAGTTCTGTCCGGAACTATGTAAATTTCCTTGCAAATGAACATATAGTATTATTTAACACTTGATTTCAGAGTTCCAAATAGAGTTCTGTGTAGCGCCATAATAGTTCTGCCCGGAACTATGTAAATTTCCTTGCAAATGAACATATAGTATTATTTAGCACTTGATTTCGGAGTTCCAAATAGAGTTCTGTGTAGCGCCATAATAGTTCTGCCCGGAACTATGTAAATTTCCTTGCAAATGAACATATAGTATTATTTATCACTTGATTTCGGAGTTCCAAATAGAGTTCTGTGTAGCGCCATAATAGTTCTGTCCGGAACTATGTAAATTTCCTTGCAAATGAACATATAGTATTATTTAACACTTGATTTCAGAGTTCCAAATAGAGTTCTGTGTAGCGCCATAATAGTTCTGCCCGGAACTATGTAAATTTCCTTGCAAATGAACATATAGTATTATTTAGCACTTGATTTCGGAGTTCCAAATAGAGTTCTGTGTAGCGCCATAATAGTTCTGCCCGGAACTATGTAAATTTCCTTGCAAATGAACATATAGTATTATTTAGCACTTGATTTCGGAGTTCCAAATAGAGTTCTGTGTAGCGCCATAATAGTTCTGTCCGGAACTATGTAAATTTCCTTGCAAATGAACATATAGTATTATTTAACACTTGATTTCGGAGTTCCAAATAGAGTTCTGTGTAGCGCCATAATAGTTCTGTCCGGAACTATGTAAATTTCCTTGCAAATGAACATATAGTATTATTTAGCACTTGATTTCGGAGTTCCAAATAGAGTTCTGTGTAGCGCCATAATAGTTCTGTCCGGAACTATGTAAATTTCCTTGCAAATGAACATATAGTATTATTTATCACTTGATTTCGGAGTTCCAAATAGAGTTCTGTGTAGCGCCATAATAGTTCTGCCCGGAACTATGTAAATTTCCTTGCAAATGAACATATAGTATTATTTAGCACTTGATTTCGGAGTTCCAAATAGAGTTCTGTGTAGCGCCATAATAGTTCTGTCCGGAACTATGTAAATTTCCTTGCAAATGAACATATAGTATTATTTAGCACTTGATTTCGGAGTTCCAAATAGAGTTCTGTGTAGCGCCATAATAGTTCTGCCCGGAACTATGTAAATTTCCTTGCAAATGAACATATAGTATTATTTAGCACTTGATTTCGGAGTTCCAAATAGAGTTCTGTGTAGCGCCATAATAGTTCTGCCCGGAACTATGTAAATTTCCTTGCAAATGAACATATAGTATTATTTAGCACTTGATTTCGGAGTTCCAAATAGAGTTCTGTGTAGCGCCATAATAGTTCTGTCCGGAACTATGTAAATTTCCTTGCAAATGAACATATAGTATTATTTAACACTTGATTTCGGAGTTCCAAATAGAGTTCTGTGTAGCGCCATAATAGTTCTGCCCGGAACTATGTAAATTTCCTTGCAAATGAACATATAGTATTATTTATCACTTGATTTCGGAGTTCCAAATAGAGTTCTGTGTAGCGCCATAATAGTTCTGCCCGGAACTATGTAAATTTCCTTGCAAATGAACATATAGTATTATTAAGCACTTAATTTTGAAGTTCCAAATAGAGTTCTGTGTAGCGCCATAATAGTTCTGTCCGGAACTATGTAAATTTCCTTGCAAATGAACATATAGTATTATTTAACACTTGATTTCGGAGTTCCAAATAGAGTTCTGTGTAGCGCCATAATAGTTCTGCCCGGAACTATGTAAATTTCCTTGCAAATGAACATATAGTATTATTTAACACTTGATTTCGGAGTTCCAAATAGAGTTCTGTGTAGCGCCATAATAGTTCTGTCCGGAACTATGTAAATTTCCTTGCAAATGAACATATAGTATTATTTAACACTTGATTTCGGAGTTCCAAATAGAGTTCTGTGTAGCGCCATAATAGTTGTGCCCGGATCTATGTAAATTTCCTTGCAAATGAACATATAGTGTTATTTAACACTTGATTTCAGAGTTCCAAATAGACTTCTGTGTAGCGCCATAATAGTTCTACCCGGAACTATGTAAATTTCCTTGCAAATGAACATATAGTATTATTTAACACTTGATTTCGGAGTTCCAAATAGAGTTCTGTGTAGCGCCATAATAGTTCTGTCCGGAACTATGTAAATTTCCTTGCAAATGAACATATAGTATTATTTAACACTTGATTTCAGAGTTCCAAATAGAGTTCTGTGTAGCGCCATAATAGTTCTGCCCGGATCTATGTAAATTTCCTTGCAAATGAACATATAGTATTATTTAACACTTGATTTCGGAGTTCCAAATAGAGTTCTGTGTAGCGCCATAATAGTTCTGCCCGGAACTATGTAAATTTCCTTGCAAATGAACATATAGTATTATTTAACACTTGATTTCGGAGTTCCAAATAGAGTTCTGTGTAGCGCCATAATAGTTCTGCCCGGAACTATGTAAATTTCCTTGCAAATGAACATATAGTATTATTTATCACTTGATTTCGGAGTTCCAAATAGAGTTCTGTGTAGCGCCATAATAGTTCTGCCCGGAACTATGTAAATTTCCTTGCAAATGAACATATAGTATTATTTAGCACTTGATTTCGGAGTTCCAAATAGAGTTCTGTGTAGCGCCATAATAGTTCTGTCCGGAACTATGTAAATTTCCTTGCAAATGAACATATAGTATTATTTAACACTTGATTTCGGAGTTCCAAATAGAGTTCTGTGTAGCGCCATAATAGTTCTGCCCGGAACTATGTAAATTTCCTTGCAAATGAACATATAGTATTATTTAACACTTGATTTCGGAGTTCCAAATAGAGTTCTGTGTAGCGCCATAATAGTTCTGTCCGGAACTATGTAAATTTCCTTGCAAATGAACATATAGTATTATTTAACACTTGATTTCGGAGTTCCAAATAGAGTTCTGTGTAGCGCCATAATAGTTGTGCCCGGATCTATGTAAATTTCCTTGCAAATGAACATATAGTGTTATTTAACACTTGATTTCAGAGTTCCAAATAGACTTCTGTGTAGCGCCATAATAGTTCTACCCGGAACTATGTAAATATCCTTGCAATTGAACATATAGTATTATTTAACACTTGATTTCAGAGTTCCAAATAGAGTTCTGTGTAGCGCCATAATAGTTCTGTCCGGAACTATGTAAATTTCCTTGCAAATGAACATATAGTATTATTTAACACTTTATTTCGGAGTTCCAAATAGAGTTCTGTGTAGCGCCATAATAGTTCTGCCCGGAACTATGTAAATTTCCTTGCAAATGAACATATAGTATTATTTAACACTTGATTTCGGAGTTCCAAATAGAGTTCTGTGTAGCGCCATAATAGTTCTGCCCGGAACTATGTAAATTTCCTTGCAAATGAACATATAGTATTATTTATCACTTGATTTCGGAGTTCCAAATAGAGTTCTGTGTAGCGCCATAATAGTTCTGCCCGGAACTATGTAAATTTCCTTGCAAATGAACATATAGTATTATTTAGCACTTGATTTCGGAGTTCCAAATAGAGTTCTGTGTAGCGCCATAATAGTTCTGTCCGGAACTATGTAAATTTCCTTGCAAATGAACATATAGTATTATTTAACACTTGATTTCGGAGTTCCAAATAGAGTTCTGTGTAGCGCCATAATAGTTCTGCCCGGAACTATGTAAATTTCCTTGCAAATGAACATATAGTATTATTTAACACTTGATTTCGGAGTTCCAAATAGAGTTCTGTGTAGCGCCATAATAGTTCTGTCCGGAACTATGTAAATTTCCTTGCAAATGAACATATAGTATTATTTAACACTTGATTTCGGAGTTCCAAATAGAGTTCTGTGTAGCGCCATAATAGTTGTGCCCGGATCTATGTAAATTTCCTTGCAAATGAACATATAGTATTATTTAACACTTGATTTCAGAGTTCCAAGTAGAGTTCTGTGTAGCGCCATAATAGTTCTGTCCGGAACTATGTAAATTTCCTTGCAAATGAACATATAGTATTATTTATCACTTGATTTCGGAGTTCCAAATAGAGTTCTGTGTAGCGCCATAATAGTTCTGCCCGGAACTATGTAAATTTCCTTGCAAATGAACATATAGTATTATTTAGCACTTGATTTCGGAGTTCCAAATAGAGTTCTGTGTAGCGCCATAATAGTTCTGTCCGGAACTATGTAAATTTCCTTGCAAATGAACATATAGTATTATTTAACACTTGATTTCGGAGTTCCAAATAGAGTTCTGTGTAGCGCCATAATAGTTCTGCCCGGAACTATGTAAATTTCCTTGCAAATTAACATATAGTATTATTTAACACTTGATTTCGGAGTTCCAAATAGAGTTCTGTGTAGCGCCATAATAGTTGTGCCCGGAACTATGTAAATTTCCTTGCAAAAGAACATATAGTATTTTTTAAGACTTGATTTCAGAGTTCCAAATAGAGTTCTGTGTAGCGCCACAATAGTTCTGCCCGGAACTATGTAAATTTCCTTGCAAATGAACATATAGTATTATTTAACACTTGATTTCGGAGTTCCAAGTAGAGTTCTGTGTAGCGCCATAATAGTTCTGCCCGGAACTATGTATATTTCCAAGCAAATGAACATATAGTATTATTTAGCACTTGATTTCAGAGTTCCAAATAGAGTTCTGTGTAGCGCTATAACAGTTCTGCCCGGAACTATGTAAATTTCCTCGCAAATGAACATATAGTATTATATCACACTTACTTTGAGAGGTCCAAATAGAGTTCTGTGTAGCGCTATAATAGTTCTGCCCGGAACTATGAATATTTCCAAGCAAATTATCTTAAAGTACTTAATTTGAGAGTTCCGAACTCTATTTGGAACTCTCAAATTATGTGTGAAATAATACTATATGTTCATTTGCAAAGAAATTTACATAGTTCCGGGCAGAACTGTTATAGCGATACACATAACTCTACTCGGAACTCTCAAATTAAATGTAAAAACATACTTTAATTTCATTTGCTTGGATATATTCATAGTTTCGGGCAGAACTATTTTAGCGCTACACAGAACTCTATTTGGAACTCTCAAATTAAGTGTTAAATAATACTTATGTTCATTTGCAAGGAAATGTACATAGTTCCGGGAGAAACTATTATAGAGCTATACAGAACTCTATTTGGAACTCTAAAATCATATGTAAAATAACACTTTAAGTTCATTTGTTTATTAATTTTATATTTAGATTGCATATTATAAGTTATATATTTGGGCGCAGAACTGTAACACGCTATACAGAACTCCATTCGGAAATTTGAAATCCTTATTACGGGCTTAAAAGATCAGAACTATTGAAAATACTTTAAGGAACTCTACAACTCTTCTATTTTAGTCAACTGACACCATCAGAACTTTATTTTACGGGAATGTGAGCGCTATTAGAACTATTATGGCGCTACACAGAACTCTATTTGGAACTCTGTAATCAAGTGCTAAATATTACTATATGTTCATTTGCAAGGAAATTTACATAGTTCCAGGCAGAACTATTATGGCGCTACACAGAACGCTATTTGGAACTCTGAAATCAACTGTTAAATAATACTATATGTTCATTTGCAAGGAAATTTACAAAGTTCCGGGCAGGACTATTATGGCGCTATACAGAACTCTATTTGGAACTCTGAAATCAAGTGCTAAATAATACTATATGTTCATTTGCTTGGAAATTTACATAGTTCCGGGCAGAACTATTATGGCGCTACACAGAACTCTATTAGGAACTCTGAAATCAAGTGTTAAATAATACTATATGTTCATTTGCAAGGAAATTTACATAGTTCCGGGCAGAACTATTATGGCGCTACACAGAACTCTATTTGGAACTCTGAAATCGTGTATTAAATAATACTATATGTTCATTTGCTTGGAAATTTACATAGTTCCGGGCAGAACTATTATGGCGCTACAGAGAACTCTATTTGGAACTCTGAAATCAAGTGCTAAATAATACTATATGTTCATTTGCTTGGAAATTTACATAGTTCCGGGCAGAACTATTATGGCGCTACACAGAACTCTATTTGGAACTCTGAAATCAAGTGCTAAATAATACTATATGTTCATTTGCTTGGAAATTTACATAGTTCCGGGCAGAACTATTATGGCGCTACACAGAACTCTATTAGGAACTCTGAAATCAAGTGTTAAATAACACTATATGTTCATTTGCTTGGAAATTTACATAGTTCCGGGCAGAACTATTATGGCGCTACACAGAACTCTATTAGGAACTCTGAAATCAAGTGTTAAATAATACTATATGTTCATTTGCAAGGAAATTTACATAGTTCCGGGCAGAACTATTATGGCACTACACAGAACTCTATTTGGAACTCTGAAATCAAGTGTTAAATAATACTATATGTTCATTTGCAAGAAAATTTACATAGTTCCGGGCAGAACTATTTTGGCGCTACACAGAACTCTATTTGGAACTCTGAAATCAAGTATTAAATAATACTATATGTTCATTTGCTTGGAAATTTACATAGTTCCGGGCAGAACTATTATGGCGCTACACAGAACTCTATTTGGAATTTCGAAATCAAGTGTTAAATAATACTATATGTTCATTTGCAAGGATATTTACATAGTTCCGGGCAAAACTATTATGGCGCTACACAGAACTCTATTTGGAACTCTCAAATTATGTGTGAAATAATACTATATGTTCATTTGCGAGGAAATTTACATAGTTCCGGGCGGAACTGTTATAGCGCTACACATAACTCTACTCAGAACTCTCAAATTAAGTGTAAAAACGTACTTTAATTTCATTTGCTTGCATATATTCATAGTTTCGAGCACAACTATTAAGTGTTAAATAATACTTATGTTCATTTGCAAGGAAATGTACATAGTTCCGGGAAAAACTATTATAGCGCTATACAGAACTCTATTTGGAAATCTAAAATCAAATGTAAAATAACACTTTAAGTTCATTTGTTTATTAAATTTATATATTCGGGCGCGGAACTGTAACACGCTATACAGAACTCCATTCGGAAATTTGAAATCCTTATTACGGGCTTAAAAGATCAGAACTATTGAAAATACTTTAAGGAACTCTAGAACCCTTTTATTTTAGTCAATTGGCACCATCAGAACTCTTTTTTACGGGAATGTGGGCGCTGCGTGAAGTTAGCGCCCGGAAACTTTAAAACCCTTATTATGGGCTTAAAACTTCAGAACTATTTCTAATATTTTAAGGAACTCTAGAACTCTTCTATTTTAGTCGGTTGACACCCTCAGAACTCTTTTTTACGGAAATGTGGGCGCTGCGTGAAGTTAGCGCCCAAAAACTTTGAAACCCCTATTATGGGCTTAAAACATCAGAACTATTGCTAATACTTTCAGGAACTCTAGAACTCTTCTATATCTACCCAGAACTCTAAATATTTTTTATTGCGCTAAAAATGTGGGAGCTAACTTCACAGAGGTGGTTACGTGTCTATCACAGCGATGATAAAAAACAAAGAAATATCACCTTATTTATATTCGTTACTAAGGGATTTGTTTTCTTTATTAACAATATTGACAGTTAATTTTGAGTGTAAAAATGTGCGGTAATAGTTTTTCATATCAACAACGATGAAAATAAATTGGTAATTGTAAAATGAACCATGTTGTGAAGCAATACCTATATGAAAAGTTAGGTATCAGCACGCACAATGTGTCACAAAATTTCATTATATTCTCTCATTAAATATAAGCTCGTGATATGATTAATAATCGAAGATATTGCTTGTGAAACCAAAGCGGCACATTTCACTCGTCCTTCGGACTCGTAAATTCTGCAACTCGCTTTCACTCAAAAATATCATCGATGATAATCATATCACTTGTTATATTACGTATGATAAAACTACGTTACCCCCATAAATTTCCGTTGCCAAGTAAATAAACAGTTGTTATTGTTTACAACTGTCAGTGTGACAGTTAATTAATATTTCAAGTTTAAAAATAGAATAGTAATTAAATTGTTTCATTTTGCGTTGTCTTGGAATTTATCTCACCAAATACCACAAGCTCTCTCTCTCTCTCTCAGATAAAATGTTATTTTTAAGCACTCATTCTGTTTGCTCAAGCAAACTGGCATTTAGGTAAAAGCCCCCCCTTCTTCAGAGTCGGGATTTACCATGCAGTTTGCTTTCATGTTTGTTGCTAAACAAAAAAATTCGTGCAAAATAAAAATTTATCTATAAAATTAGGTCTTGTGATATTCATTTTGATAATTTTTTCGGGTAATGAAAATAAAAAAATACCCTCCTATGAAAACAAATATCACACAACTTCAGACAACAGAATACTTATTTTTTGCTGTTATGGTTGTGTAAACTATTATTCACGAAAGATGACTGTTCAAGGTTATTTGTGAGCCGCCTGATATAATATTACTTGCAGATAACTTCATTGCATTTCGCATGCATAGGCGTACAACAAGAAATATTTATGAATACATTTTAACTGAAAAATAACAGTAATTCATTTGAAAATCATGTTTCTTTCTAAATAATGCCTTTCTGAAAGATTTATTTTCTGCACTTATGTGTTTGCAAGTTACAAAAACATTGATTTGACTTGTAAACCAAGGAATAATAATATGATTTAAATGTCAACGCCACTGTGTAAATATTAGCACAGGGGGCAGTGTAGTAGATAATTAGATATCTGTAATTCTACGACATACGTCATTATTGTTTATAGTGTGTTAGAAAGTAATGCCACTATTTACGTATATCTGTCACATCACATAAATTAAATAGACATAGATCAAATAATCTTTCTCTTTGTAATACAAAATGTTGCTAAGCTACTGCTATAAAGTAATGTGTATTCTTTCTTCGAACAAATGACCTTGAATAGTCATCTTTCATGAATAATAGTATAATCGGCTATGTTAAAATATGTCTATGAGTAAAATTTTTAAAAATATAAACTAATATACTCGTAACGGAATATTTCCCATTGTTGGGTATGCCAATCTGCTTTATTTGCATTTTTAATAAAATCTTATTTAAAAATTATTACTAACGAATTTAGTAGAACCTTTCAATTTATAAAATTTCATGTAAAAGATGTGATAAGACCATTGATCTAATAAATACATATGGATAGAGTCTTGCCTATAGCCGTACACAGTGTGCTGTGTGGTCAACATTCGAGAGAGATAGCAATACGGGTACACAAAGTTCTGCAGTGGGAGAGCGATAGAAGAACGTAGACGTTAGTCACGTGGTACGACTACCGTGTACGCTATGGGGCCTGTTTCATAAAAATTACTAGTCGACAAGTTACAAGTGACAAGTGTACAATTGACAAGTACTAGTAATTTCTGTTTCAAGAATAATTTTTGACTAGTTGTAAGTTTTCCAATATTACTAGTGTATTTTTACAAGTTGCCAAGTTTGAAACCATGGTTTCATAGGTTTAATAGTAAATGTAATATGCAGCCACCTTTGCCTTAAATAAGTATGCGTTTTAAAATAATTTAATTTTATACACATTTTGTCATTCAACCCTTGCAATCAATGAAAGTAAAGCAGGTGAAATTATAATGATTTGTAAATATATTTAATATGGCGAAAATGCTGTTAAATTGGCGTTTGTTCGGGAAATTAAAGAACATAAAGACATTCTATTTAGCGCTTTTTCCACAAATTTAACAAAAAATATGAAATGCGTAAAACAGAAATTAATCTATGAATTTGCTGTTTCGCATGCATTTATGAGAAGGACTGGCAATATTGCCGGGATCAGGGATTTGTTAACATATCCTTGGCCAGGATATATTATGAACAGTGGTAAATGCTTTTGTTATAGTCTCACTTTGCAGTATAATAAAACATTTTCTCTATTTCTTTAAACATTAACTCATTTTCATATTTTCTTTTAATATTTTAATTAGATTAATAATTTTTTTAACATTGGAATAATTGCTCCCTTTTAAATATTGCTATAGTCCGTTTCCCCGAAAAGAAAGAAATTGGAACTAACCAGGGATCAAGTCATTCTTATTGGTCGATGATGACAAATTTGAGGTTGAATCTTCAGATTTGTCATCATCGACTAATAAGAATGACTTGGTTCGGATCCCGTGTTAGTTCCAATTTGTCTCGTTTAAATGTCTCGATTTTTATGAAGATAATCTAAATCATATTTTTGTTCAATATATTCATAGCACAATTTTATTATAAAAATTCCAGCACGTCGAAAATGAACATGAACATCTTCCTCTTTTGAATCACTGGACCACATGTTTATTACATTACATAAGAAAATTCCTATAATTAATTGTCATAAAGAATTCAATTGTCAATTTGTAATTTTCAAATGACCAATCTTTCATTCATGGTTACTGTTCACTTGTAAAATTCTAGTAGTAAAAACTAGTAAATATTTTTTGAAACGCTACACTTGTAAACTGAAAAAATACACTTGTAGAAACGGACGGGAACGCGCTCAACACCAAACCATTCTTCATCAAAATGCTCAAACACCGAAACTGGAATGCATCAAACTATTCAACACCAAACCGTGCTTTGTCAAAAAACATCATGGCGGCCATGTTGCATACAATAGTCACCAGATGGCAGCAGGGTAGCAGCAAAATTTTAGTTATTCTATGTGTCGGTAGATGGCTTCGTAGTCATAGACATAGAATGACCACTATTAAAAATGTGATAGACAAGTGATGTGTTTCTCTTATCCTGTATAGGTTATGGTAAATTAGAATTTTTCAATTGGATTCCTTGACAAATGTTTGCATTACTTGCATCATGTATATTGTGATGATATTGTACATATTTTTAAAAATTCTAATTTATGAAGGATGTATAATATTATGAAATTAATTATTTATTATATAATATGATAGATTTGAAATATGTATTACATACTGTTTCTATTTATTTACAAAGCATTAGAATTATTTTATTTTTAATATGAAATACGTGAAATTCCGTAGAATATGGAGTTCATGGATAAGTAGGGAAACATTATGTAACATTTAATATAAATAATAGTTATTTTATTATTAAAATAAATATATACATATATACTGCCTAGGTGTTGTATACCGTATTGGAATCAAATCCTACAAAAAAAAACAAATATGTAAATATATAAAAATTTATATAATATTATAAAAGAATATTATTTACATAAATATTCGAACTATTCCATTGAGTTCCGCCCTGCAGAATGGACATCGATGACCTAATTGCTGTAACTGTTCAGCACAACCTGCACATATGCAGTGATGACCACAAGGCATACAGGCATGCGTTGACGGTGATGATAAACACACGCTACATCTTGGCTGTAAACGAAAATATATATGTTTATATATATGAAACGCTGAAATGAATGATTGAGTACTTGTTGCTGCTGCTGCTGCGGTGGTTCCTGTGGCAACAATGGTTCTGCAACAGTTACCGGTTCATCCACTTGTGCAGTTTCATCAACATCATTAATGATCTACAAATATATTGAAATGACATAATACAATAAATAACATAACTAAATAAATTTATTTATTTATTTCACCTTTACGTATAGAGAGTACATAGTAGTACATTTAATTTAGTGTTGTATATCAAACCAAAATAATATTTTTTATGGGAAAATTTATAGAAAAATAAAATTGACCTACTTATGGTAATGTATAGTAATACTTACACTGTCCAGTAATTGTAATTCTGCTTCCTAAAACAAATTATTATCAGATAAATAATTTTCAAAAGTATATATGTATGTTATTACATTATGTAAATCGCCTGCTAAATTATCTATACTGTGCGTCACAACATTTAAAAACTGAAGCACAGTATACTCGCCACGTCGTAAGGAAGTTTGGGCATCATTAATCCGGACATCATTCCTTAGCCATCGAATGCCCATTGGTCTGGAAATTCTTTCTCCTCTTTGCAACTGTGCATAATGTGTATTCGCCAACTTGTCTAATTGGATTAGATGTTCTAAAATATAAAAATATTGAGAGAAATTAAATATTAATATGAAATCCACTTTTATCAATTATTATGATCGTTACCAATAGCAGCGACCAGTACACCGTTTTACCAATTGAATCATATGTAAATGTAAACTTACTAAGGAATGTGAATACATTCGGATGAATACCCATTTTAACTAAAAAAACTTTGTTGAATGCTTCCACATTATTATTGGTTCACATTGGACGCCCAAAGACGCTAATGTGCTCCGGCCGCACAGTTTGGATCCAATATCTAAAAATAAAATTTATTTAATTTTTATATTTATAATAAATATTTGACACTGATAGTATTACAATTACCTTTCCATGTAAGTAAACATGTTATTTATATTAATATCATTGGTATCGCACCAGATATGTATATGATTTAAACCTTCTACGAGACATGTAGCCGGTAAAAGAGGAAGTACCATAAGCATTTTGATACTTTTTTTTATGTTGTCACTTTGTTGTCGCATGTATCCCAATCGTACAGCCACTTTCCAAACTGCCTAAAATAATTTTAATATTAATAAAACAGATATTGTTGATATTTTTTATATTTATTTAAAAATTATTATGAATTACGAATATAAATATTGATAACTAAATTAACGAGAATTTAAAAAGAAAATGGAGGAAGAAACGAAAGTGTTAATGCTTACAATTATTATGGCTCTCGTAACAAAATACATAAAATACTTACTATCGCATAATGATAGAAACAGCCTACCACGCTGGCTGAGTGAAACACCACTTCTAAAGCATTTCTCAATGCCCTTTCGTAATTTACCATGATTACAGCAGGATCAAGAGTGGGCGCTAGCACTCTAAATGCTTGTAAAACTTTTACATATAAACATTGACGCCGGTGCTGCATTAATACATAAGCTACTGGGATAGTCCGAAATATTTTTTATTTTAATATTTGAGAATAAATGTATATACATAATTTATTATAAAATTATGAAATTACTTTACGGTTCACAACCACGTGAATTGTTAGTAGCTGATGTGCACGAGGAGCCGCTGGAACACATTTAAAGGTACCATCAATGTGTACTTCCTCTGCTCCAGCAACTACCATATCAATGTGGACTTGGGTAGCGAACAAAAGAGCAACACCGTCTGCCTCATCCTGTATGATTTTTTTTAAAAATTGTTCACCCTGTCCGATACCAGAAATAAAGCGATCCTGCCATCGAGGATTTTGTAGCAAGTGCCCCAGATCTAAAAGCGTGGCAGGTACTGGAGGACTGTGCCGACGTCGGGCCGAATGCATCGTGCTTTCCGCACGGGGAAAGGAATATTGCACAGCAGCTTCCGGATCTCTAAAACAATGTACAATAATGCACTTTTACAAAGAATTCGTTTAAAGATACGCAAGTTAATATCAATTCATAAGAAATCGCAAATTAATACAAGCGTGGATGAATTTGTGATAAGCTTGTATTTGGATCTGACAAGAATATATCAAAAATAATACAAAAAAAAATATACGTACACATTACAAAGTAGTAAAATATATATTTGATTCATAATTTTAAACTGAAGTTGCTATTAATTTTTTTTATTCTAAACATATAAAAATATATCAGGATGTAATGCAATGTTTTAAAATACATACAGTAAATTAATTAGAAAAATGGGCTACTGTATGTAATATCAAATAAATTTACCTTGCAGCTTCCTCATTGTATATAATTCTTAGTGATGTGTGTTCCGCAATTGCTCTACGGGTGAGCACTTTTCTAAATCTATCCACATCGTTTTGTGCTGTTACAGCATGATTTAAATGGGGTTTCATTATAATAATTTCCCCTTCAGAACTTATTCTTACTGATCCTGGGCATCTCAGAGTTTTCTTCGAGGAACAGTAGTAATATCTGTAAAGTTTATTCATTCAGAAATTTAAAAGCAGTGTTTAAAATCATCTGTAGAAAAATACATAAGCTAATATTTAATATTAACAGATATTTATATGAATTAATTAACATATAGGTACTTATATTAAAAAATTACTTGTCTTGTCATAACAAAATGGTAATTATTGTGACACTCCTGGTTATAAAATATGTAGATACATACATATTGAGATTGAATATAAATTTTCATGTTTTTCCGCGTTAAATGAAATTTTAGCTATATATGAGTGTGTTCATAGTCATACAGGTAAATGTTCAAATATTAGCATTATATCGTATTAAAGAGTTTGTGATATGGGAATATCTATAAAAATCTTTGAATGTAAATTATGTTGTGAACAAATGCACCAATTCACGAAAATAAATTCATATATATACTTACCTAAACCCTCGAACTTTAGCTCCTGCAATATACTTGAAACCCAAGTACTCCATATCACAATAAATTTTGCTAATACACCAGAAAAAACAACTACAACTTCAAAATGATTTGCTTCAAGCGAAGACAAATTCAATAATAACGTACTAATTCTGTTAAGTAGCAATGAAGACTCAGGTATTGTTCCTACCAAATTTTGAACCAATCACGCACCTGCATTTCTCACCCCCTAAAAATTTACCTACCAATCATAACCGAAATTCATATTGTATCAGTACTTACAAAAAAAGATTATTAAAAATAATATATAAAAGTAGTATCATTAAAACAAACTTTGTATATAATTTACTAAAAAATAAAACAAAACATGCAGTGAATAAATATAAATAACACATGAAATCCATGACTCCCGTGTTCATAGAGTTTATCACGAGACAATTGATTACGGAGAAATGATCATATGGAAATTTAACTGTGGAATAGAAACATTGTACGTACAGAAAATTTATTGCTAACAAAATTTGTCGCTGATAAATTATTAATCGCTAAGGCTGCGAAATACATCGATATATTGATAAATAGATAATATCAGTAAGTATCGATATTTATCAATAAATATCGAGGCTTATCGTTATCAATATCACGTACCTATATAGGTATTTATTAGAAAGATGAACTTAGATATGTAGAGTAGGAGATATACGTTGTATTATAAACTACTCTACATGTGTAAAAATATAACTAAGAACGTTAAACTAGTATAACATGTAAAGCAAAATAATAAACACAAATGAATTTGGATCAGAGCGAAAACGGGAAAACACTTCTATTTATTTCGTTTCTAACAACATTCAAAACATTTTCATAGGTGTCTTGATCGAACTGTGTGATCGACACATGGTTGCTAGATGTAACTGTAACATATCTCCCTCCTTAGAGAGAAGAAAACAATGACAGGTAATGAAAGGGAAGTCATTACTTGTCATTTTACAAAGAAATGACATAAATTGAATGACTTTATTTGTGGGACTTGGGGAGAGGAATGAGTGTTATCAAAATTGTGCGGCTATTGTAAGTAAGCAGGTTTTAGTCTGTCTATTGATACGGTGTCCAATTTATCTTTAATTAAAATTTTGAAAAACTTTTCGTATCGTTTGATTACTTTGTAAGGCCCATCGTAAGGTTGTTGTAGGGTGGGGCTTATTGCATTATGCTTTATGAAGACATGTGATGTGCGAAATAGATTGGGGTTTACAAAATATGGTTTGTTTTTTAAGATTGGGGCTGTATACTTTAATTTGCTGATTATTTGTTTTAACTGTTGGAGATAGTGGGGCATGTTAGGGTCTGGAGCTATTGGTGATTGTGTGAAGAATTCGCCTGGAATGTGTAATGTGGTGCCGTAGACAAGTTCTGCCGGGCTGCAATTAATAGGTTCTTTGCACGTTGTGCGAAGACTTAATAAGACGATTGGTAGGTTAGTTACCCAGTTTATAGGGTCATTATATGTTTTAAGGGAAGTTTTTAGCTGCCTATGGAACCTCTCAATCATGCCATTTGATTGTGGATGGTATGCTGTGGTTTTTATGTGGTGTGTGCCCAACATTTTAAGTAAATTTTTGAATAATGACGATTCGAATTGTTTTCCCCTGTCTGTTGTAATAACAGAAGGAACTCCAAATCTAGATATCCAATTGTTTACTAATGCTTCAGCTATAGTTTGTGTGTTACAATCTTTGATTGGAATTGCTTCTGGCCATCGTGTGACCCGATCTATGCACGTGAGTACATGAGAAAATCCTTGGGAATTGGGTAAATGGATTAAGTCGATATGAATGTTGTCGAAGCGACTGTTTGGTTCGGAAAATGGTTTGAGTGGAGCTTGGGTGTTTTTTGTTATTTTTGAACGTTGGCAGTGTACGCATTGTTTGGTCCAGGATTGTATGTCTTTGTTCATTTTATACCAAACAAATTTAGAGTTTATTAATTTTGTTGTTGTTTTTATTCCTGGATGGGATAGCGAGTGAAAATGGTCGAAAATGTTAATTCGGAATTCTTTTGGTATATATGGTCGGTATTTACCAGTGGATATGTCGCAAACTAAGGTACAGGTAGAATTTGGAAGCTTAATGTTTTTGAATTGTAAATTGTTCGTTTTATTTGTCTGCAGTGTCTGTAGTTCTTTATCGGTTTTTTGAGCTGCTGCGATTTTGACGTAGTCGATGGTTTTGTCTGTGAGGATGGAGTTTATTTGGATTCTGGACAGCGCGTCGGCTACGGCGTTGTTTTTGCCCGATACGTGTCTGATGTCGCTTGTTAGTTGTAAAATGAAGTCCATGTGTCTTATTTCTCTGGAGGTGTAGTTGTGGGAAATTCAGAGGTTTATGATCTGTTAGAATGGAGAAATTTCTTCCTTCTATGAAATATCTAAATTTCTTTACTGCTAGGTACATAGCTAGTAATTCACGGCCAAATGTGCTATAACGTTTTTGTGTAGGTGTGAATGTGGTGGAAAAGAAGGCTATAGGTTTCCAGTCTTCTTTTATCTGTTGTTGCAGAACTGCACCTACTCCCGTGTCTGAAGCATCTACCATGATAGATATAGGGGCATTGTGTGCGGGAAATGTGAGTGTTGTTAAATATGTTAATTGTTTTTTAATGTCTTTGAAAGCTTTGTTTGCTTCCGGAGACCATGCAATCTCTTTTGAGCTGTTTGGTTTATTTGTTATGAAACAATTAATGGGTTTTAACGTTGTTGCACAGTTAGGGATAAAACGATGGTAAAAGTTTATGAGGCCAAGGAATTCCCTTAGTTTTTGTTGAGTTGTAGGTAAGGGAAATTTGTTGATTGTGTCAATTTTAGATTTTACCGGTTGAATGCCATTTGTTGAAATACTGTGTCCTAAGAATTCGATCTTCTGGACTCCGAATTGGCATTTGTTTTGATTGATAAGTATACCATGTTTTTCAAGTCTTTGGAAAACTAATTCTAAGTGCTTTAAATGTTGTTCGAAAGAACTACTAGCAATAAGGAGGTCGTCAATATATGCGAAGCAAAAATCTAAACCTCTGACAACATTGTCAATGAACCGTTGAAAAGTTTGGGCGCTATTCCTCAATCCAAATGGCATGACCAAGTATTCGAAAAGACCAAAAGGTGTGGTTATTGCTGTTTTGGAAATGGATTCTTCGTCCATTGGTATTTGGTGGTAGGCTTTAACGAGGTCTAATTTTGAAAATATTTTCGAATTGTATAAATTAGTTGTAAAATCTTGAATATGGGGAATTGGATAACGGTCAGGGACGGTGATGGCATTGAGAGCCCTATAGTCCCCGCAAGGTCGCCATTCGCCAATCTCTTTCTTTTTAACCATATGCAATGGAGAAGCCCAGTTGCTAGAAGATGGACGAATGATCCCCATTTTCAACATTTTATCGAATTCGTTTTTAGCGGTGGATAATTTATCCGGAGCTAGACGGCGCGGCCGTGCAAAAACAGGTGAATTGTTAGTGATGACACAGTGTTTGACATTGTGCATAATTTGACGTTTGGGAGTAAAAGGTGAATTTAGAGAAGGAAATTTTGACAAGAGTTGGGTAAAGCATGTGGAATGTTGAGTAGTAATACTAGATATTCGATTTGAATTGTTTTGTATGTTTCGGTTTGCTTGTAACAAGCGCTTTGAAGGTAAGTCAATCAGCAAGTTAAAGTATGTAAGAAAATCTGCGCCGATAATTGAATGCTTAACGTTCGCGATAATAAACCTCCATGTAAATTGCATTGTTAATCCGAGGTCTATTTCTAATGTTTTAGTACCGAAAGTTTTGATGGTTGAATTATTGACAGCCTGTAGTGTAAGAGGATTTTGTCGTCGTTTCTCGCACAATGAATTTTTGATAACACTCACCTCGGCTCCAGAGTCTATCAGAAAGCGGTGGCCAGAGAGCCTATCAGTCAGATAAAGGAGTTTTGTTGTCGTTGGATGAGTATTAGTGCTAGAAATAAATGGTAAAGTGAGTTTATCTGTTAAGTTTCTGTTTTGATGTAACAAAACCTCTGATTTGTTTGTAGAAGAACTTTGTTGACATGGTGGAATACATTTCCTCGCCTTGCCGCCGAAGTTGAGGTGATACCAGCATAAATTCGAGTTCGGAGGAACCGTAGGGAAAGGAAGGTTTTTCTTTCTTGACTGACTTAACACCAACTTCTTTAACTCTGAGACCTCTTGTTTTAGCTCCTCGATTTGCTGTGCGTCTTTGCTCACGGAACATATCGTTGGTTGTGTGACGTTTAGAATCCTATCCGCGATTTCGGCTTTATCTGCTAATGAAATATTATTATTTGAAGCAAGGATAAGTTGAATATTTGAAGGAAGTTTTTGCAAGAATATTTCTTCGAGGATTGAGTCGTCTAGATGCATAGAGCCAACCAACTGTTGGAGCTGACGTAAAAGTTGTGATGGATTATTTGCCGCAAGTGAAAAAAGCGTCAATTCGATATAATATAAGTAAACTAGAATTAGTCTTAAAATTGTACAACAAATAATTTAAATGTATTTCAATTGTCATTGTCTTTGATAACAGAATAGTAAATATTGCATTTTAGCTGAAACCCAGGGTATAAGAAATAAATTTCAATAATTTAAATGTATTTCAATTGTCATTGTCATTGAAATTTATTTTTTATACCCTGGGTTTCAGCTAAAATGCAATATTTACTATTCTGTTATCAATGACAATGACAATTGAAATACATTTAAATTATTTGTTGTACAATTTTAAGACTAATTCTAGTTTACTTATATTATATCGAATTGACGCTTTTTTCACTTGCGGCAAATAATTCAATCCAGGGTTAAACAATTTTATATTCAAACTGTACCGTATACACCTGCAAATAATTAGGAATACGAAACAGCCCAAGAACGATGTGCAACCATTCTTCCATTCTAAGAAAATTTATGAATGAGCATTCATTTGTTCTCCATTCTT
This sequence comes from Harpalus rubripes, assembly GCA_963082715.1. Lineage (NCBI taxonomy): Eukaryota > Metazoa > Arthropoda > Insecta > Coleoptera > Carabidae > Harpalus > Harpalus rubripes. The sequence continues at coordinate 34,799,100 of OY720448.1, read as the reverse complement.
AGATTTTCTTAATCTCAGAATTTCCTCAACGCAAAGGCGATATGGTGTACAATGAACAGAAAAAGAATTTAATATCATGATATTACAGTTATTATTTATGTATAGGTACCTATATCGTGTAAAATAAAAATATTTTCTATTAAACAAAAATACAAGTATTAATGTCATTTTTTATTTAGGCATAAAATTGATTATGATATGGTTATAAAAGTTGCAAATAGGTAAATTTCGCGTTTCTATTTATCAATTTATAACAACAGTATGACCAATGGATCTCATGTGTTACATATTTACTATTTAATTTATATTTTAAGTTACGAAAATTTTGAAAATTGTCTACAAATCAACTTGTTATAATGATTTAACCATTGAAAATTAAAATTTCTTGGCTTATATTCAATTACTATATTATATTATTTAATTTTTATTATTGCAGTTGTATACTATTTCAATGCCATTTAAAATACTTAAAAAAATTATAATATGGAGATTTTTTGTCCAGATCTGCTTGACATACGAGGATAAGATTCCAAGAAAATTTATCATAAGAAAATTGAACCCGAAAAATTGATTGCAAGGAAAATAGATAATAAAAAATGGCCTCGGGAAAGTTTGTAGGCGAGAAATTGATCCCGAAAAATAATGACCGCCAGAAAGTCAATGGCAATTAAAACTCATTGCAGAACAGTTTATATCATCGAAAATTAAAAGCAATTATAGAATTGGATATTTATAAGAAAATGAAAATTATAACCGGTAGCAATGATTATTAGATAAAATCAAACAGTCATATCATTACATACATTTGTTATAATTTTATTTTCAATTTTACAAGTTATAATTGTCACGATTAAAATATCTTTATTTTTTAAATAGCATTTTTTGTAACTTATTGTCAATATATAAAAAAAAATTGTGATTTATTTTTCAATAAATTTATATAAAATCTCGTAGGTAGTAATATAAAAAAATATATCATCACAGTTTATAACCCAATCATCATAAAACGGGAAGTATAATGTAAACCATCTTTGTTCCATGTATTTAATTTAGAATCAGTATTAAATAAATTTATTTTGTCTGAATTGTACGATATAATGCCTGACGATCAATTTACTTAGAGATCAATGATCAATATATTGATTATCTTATCATTAATCTATGTAAATATAATTTTAATATCGATATTCCATATCATATTGGTATCGATAAAAATTTGCTTATATCTGTTACAGTTACATCTAGCAACCATGTGTCGATCACACAGTTCGATCAAGACACCTATGAAAATGTTTTGAATGTTGTTAGAAACGAAATAAATAGAAGTGTTTTCCCGTTTTCGCTCTGATCCAAATTCATTTGTGTTTATTATTTTGCTTTACATGTTATACTAGTTTAACGTTCTTAGTTATATTTTTACACATGTAGAGTAGTTTATAATACAACGTATATCTCCTACTCTACATATTTGGTGACCCCGATTGTCAAACAGGATGGACGACATACCTGTTCCTGTTCCTGTTTCCGATACCCAACCTGCTGACCTTCCGCTTCCTGAAATATCTTCATTAACAAATTCCTTCAAGATCCCCGAATTTTGGCCTGCGGACCCGACATTATGGTTCTCTCAAGTAGAAGCGACATTTATGTCACACCGTATTACATCTGAAACAACTAAGTTCTACAAATTAATTTCATTACTCAATCCTCAGTATGCAGCAGAAGTCAGAGACCTTATTGAGAATCCTCCAACAGTGTTTCCATATACCAAGTTAAAAGAAACGTTAATCCACCGAACTTCGCTATCGAAACAAGAAAGAATTCAACAATTATTCAACATCACAGACTTAGGCGATAAAAAACCATCACAACTTTTACGTCAGCTCCAACAGTTGGTTGGCTCTATGCATCTAGACGACTCAATCCTTGAAGATATATTCTTGCAAAAACTTCCTTCAAATATTCAACTTATCCTTGCTTCAAATAATAATATTTCATTAGCAGATAAAGCCGAAATCGCGGATAGGATTCTAAACGTCACACAACCAACGATATGTTCCGTGAGCAAAGACGCACAGCAAATCGAGGAGCTAAAACAAGAGGTCTCAGAGTTAAAGAAGTTGGTGTTAAGTCAGTCAAGAAAGAAAAACCTTCCTTTCCCTACGGTTCCTCCGAACTCGAATTTATGCTGGTATCACCTCAACTTCGGCGGCAAGGCGAGGAAATGTATTCCACCATGTCAACAAAGTTCTTCTACAAACAAATCAGAGGTTTTGTTACATCAAAACAGAAACTTAACAGATAAACTCACTTTACCATTTATTTCTAGCACTAATACTCATCCAACGACAACAAAACTCCTTTATCTGACTGATAGGCTCTCTGGCCACCGCTTTCTGATAGACTCTGGAGCCGAGGTGAGTGTTATCAAAAATTCATTGTGCGAGAAACGACGACAAAATCCTCTTACACTACAGGCTGTCAATAATTCAACCATCAAAACTTTCGGTACTAAAACATTAGAAATAGACCTCGGATTAACAATGCAATTTACATGGAGGTTTATTATCGCGAACGTTAAGCATTCAATTATCGGCGCAGATTTTCTTACATACTTTAACTTGCTGATTGACTTACCTTCAAAGCGCTTGTTACAAGCAAACCGAAACATACAAAACAATTCAAATCGAATATCTAGTATTACTACTCAACATTCCACATGCTTTACCCAACTCTTGTCAAAATTTCCTTCTCTAAATTCACCTTTTACTCCCAAACGTCAAATTATGCACAATGTCAAACACTGTGTCATCACTAACAATTCACCTGTTTTTGCACGGCCGCGCCGTCTAGCTCCGGATAAATTATCCACCGCTAAAAACGAATTCGATAAAATGTTGAAAATGGGGATCATTCGTCCATCTTCTAGCAACTGGGCTTCTCCATTGCATATGGTTAAAAAGAAAGAGATTGGCGAATGGCGACCTTGCGGGGACTATAGGGCTCTCAATGCCATCACCGTCCCTGACCGTTATCCAATTCCCCATATTCAAGATTTTACAACTAATTTATACAATTCGAAAATATTTTCAAAATTAGACCTCGTTAAAGCCTACCACCAAATACCAATGGACGAAGAATCCATTTCCAAAACAGCAATAACCACACCTTTTGGTCTTTTCGAATACTTGGTCATGCCATTTGGATTGAGGAATAGCGCCCAAACTTTTCAACGGTTCATTGACAATGTTGTCAGAGGTTTAGATTTTTGCTTCGCATATATTGACGACCTCCTTATTGCTAGTAGTTCTTTCGAACAACATTTAAAGCACTTAGAATTAGTTTTCCAAAGACTTGAAAAACATGGTATACTTATCAATCAAAACAAATGCCAATTCGGAGTCCAGAAGATCGAATTCTTAGGACACAGTATTTCAACAAATGGCATTCAACCGGTAAAATCTAAAATTGACACAATCAACAAATTTCCCTTACCTACAACTCAACAAAAACTAAGGGAATTCCTTGGCCTCATAAACTTTTACCATCGTTTTATCCCTAACTGTGCAACAACGTTAAAACCCATTAATTGTCTCATAACAAATAAACCAAACAGCTCAAAAGAGATTGCATGGTCTCCGGAAGCAAACAAAGCTTTCAAAGACATTAAAAAACAATTAACATATTTAACAACACTCACATTTCCCGCACACAATGCCCCTATATCTATCATGGTAGATGCTTCAGACACGGGAGTAGGTGCAGTTCTGCAACAACAGATAAAAGAAGACTGGAAACCTATAGCCTTCTTTTCCACCACATTCACACCTACACAAAAACGTTATAGCACATTTGGCCGTGAATTACTAGCTATGTACCTAGCAGTAAAGAAATTTAGATATTTCATAGAAGGAAGAAATTTCTCCATTCTAACAGATCATAAACCTCTGAATTTCCCACAACTACACCTCCAGAGAAATAAGACACATGGACTTCATTTTACAACTAACAAGCGACATCAGACACGTATCGGGCAAAAACAACGCCGTAGCCGACGCGCTGTCCAGAATCCAAATAAACTCCATCCTCACAGACAAAACCATCGACTACGTCAAAATCGCAGCAGCTCAAAAAACCGATAAAGAACTACAGACACTGCAGACAAATAAAACGAACAATTTACAATTCAAAAACATTAAGCTTCCAAATTCTACCTGTACCTTAGTTTGCGACATATCCACTGGTAAATACCGACCATATATACCAAAAGAATTCCGAATTAACATTTTCGACCATTTTCACTCGCTATCCCATCCAGGAATAAAAACAACAACAAAATTAATAAACTCTAAATTTGTTTGGTATAAAATGAACAAAGACATACAATCCTGGACCAAACAATGCGTACACTGCCAACGTTCAAAAATAACAAAAAACACCCAAGCTCCACTCAAACCATTTTCCGAACCAAACAGTCGCTTCGACAACATTCATATCGACTTAATCCATTTACCCAATTCCCAAGGATTTTCTCATGTACTCACGTGCATAGATCGGGTCACACGATGGCCAGAAGCAATTCCAATCAAAGATTGTAACACACAAACTATAGCTGAAGCATTAGTAAACAATTGGATATCTAGATTTGGAGTTCCTTCTGTTATTACAACAGACAGGGGAAAACAATTCGAATCGTCATTATTCAAAAATTTACTTAAAATGTTGGGCACACACCACATAAAAACCACGGCATACCATCCACAATCAAATGGCATGATTGAGAGGTTCCATAGGCAGCTAAAAACTTCCCTTAAAACATATAATGACCCTATAAACTGGGTAACTAACCTACCAATCGTCTTATTAAGTCTTCGCACAACGTGCAAAGAACCTATTAATTGCAGCCCGGCAGAACTTGTCTACGGCACCACATTACACATTCCAGGCGAATTCTTCACACAATCACCAATAGCTCCAGACCCTAACATGCCCCACTATCTCCAACAGTTAAAACAAATAATCAGCAAATTAAAGTATACAGCCCCAATCTTAAAAAACAAACCATATTTTGTAAACCCCAATCTATTTCGCACATCACATGTCTTCATAAAGCATAATGCAATAAGCCCCACCCTACAACAACCTTACGATGGGCCTTACAAAGTAATCAAACGATACGAAAAGTTTTTCAAAATTTTAATTAAAGATAAATTGGACACCGTATCAATAGACAGACTAAAACCTGCTTACTTACAATAGCCGCACAATTTTGATAACACTCATTCCTCTCCCCAAGTCCCACAAATAAAGTCATTCAATTTATGTCATTTCTTTGTAAAATGACAAGTAATGACTTCCCTTTCATTACCTGGCATTGTTTTCTTCTCTCTAAGGAGGGAGATATGTTACAGTTACATCTAGCAACCATGTGTCGATCACACAGTTCGATCAAGACACCTATGAAAATGTTTTGAATGTTGTTAGAAACGAAATAAATAGAAGTGTTTTCCCGTTTTCGCTCTGATCCAAATTCATTTGTGTTTATTATTTTGCTTTACATGTTATACTAGTTTAACGTTCTTAGTTATATTTTTACACATGTAGAGTAGTTTATAATACAACGTATATCTCCTACTCTACATATCTAAGTTCATCTTTCTAATAAATACCTATATAGGTACGTGATATTGATAACGATAAGCCTCGATATTTATTGATAAATATCGATACTTACTGATATTATCTGTTTATCAATATATCGATGTATTTCGCAGCCTTAGCGATTAATAATTTATCAGCGACAAATTTTGTTAGCAATAAATTTTCTGTACGTACAATGTTTCTATTCCACAGTTAAATTTCCATATGATCATTTCTCCGTAATCAATTGTCTCGTGATAAACTCTATGAACACGGGAGTCATGGATTTCATGTGTTATTTATATTTATTCACTGCATGTTTTGTTTTATTTTTTAGTAAATTATATACAAAGTTTGTTTTAATGATACTACTTTTATATATTATTTTTAATAATCTTTTTTTGTAAGTACTGATACAATATGAATTTCGGTTATGATTGGTAGGTAAATTTTTAGGGGGTGAGAAATGCAGGTGCGTGATTGGTTCAAAATTTGGTAGGAACAATACCTGAGTCTTCATTGCTACTTAACAGAATTAGTACGTTATTATTGAATTTGTCTTCGCTTGAAGCAAATCATTTTGAAGTTGTAGTTGTTTTTTCTGGTGTATTAGCAAAATTTATTGTGATATGGAGTACTTGGGTTTCAAGTATATTGCAGGAGCTAAAGTTCGAGGGTTTAGGTAAGTATATATATGAATTTATTTTCGTGAATTGGTGCATTTGTTCACAACATAATTTACATTCAAAGATTTTTATAGATATTCCCATATCACAAACTCTTTAATACGATATAATGCTAATATTTGAACATTTACCTGTATGACTATGAACACACTCATATATAGCTAAAATTTCATTTAACGCGGAAAAACATGAAAATTTATATTCAATCTCAATATGTATGTATCTACATATTTTATAACCAGGAGTGTCACAATAATTACCATTTTGTTATGACAAGACAAGTAATTTTTTAATATAAGTACCTATATGTTAATTAATTCATATAAATATCTGTTAATATTAAATATTAGCTTATGTATTTTTCTACAGATGATTTTAAACACTGCTTTTAAATTTCTGAATGAATAAAGTTTACAGATATTACTACTGTTCCTCGAAGAAAACTCTGAGATGCCCAGGGTCAGTAAGAATAAGTTCTGAAGGGGAAATTATTGTAATGAAACCCCATTTAAATCATGCTGTAACAGCACAAAACGATGTGGATAGATTTAGAAAAGTGCTCACCCGTAGAGCAATTGCGGAACACACATCACTAAGAATTATATACAATGAGGAAGCTGCAAGGTAAATTTATTTGATATTACATACAGTAGCCCATTTTTCTAATTAATTTACTGTATGTATTTTAAAACATTGCATTACATCCTGATATATTTTTATATGTTTAGAATAAAAAAAAATTAATAGCAACTTCAGTTTAAAATTATGAATCAAATATATATTTTACTACTTTGTAATGTGTACGTATATTTTTTTTTTGTATTATTTTTGATATATTCTTGTCAGATCCAAATACAAGCTTATCACAAATTCATCCACGCTTGTATTAATTTGCGATTTCTTATGAATTGATATTAACTTGCGTATCTTTAAACGAATTCTTTGTAAAAGTGCATTATTGTACATTGTTTTAGAGATCCGGAAGCTGCTGTGCAATATTCCTTTCCCCGTGCGGAAAGCACGATGCATTCGGCCCGACGTCGGCACAGTCCTTCAGTACCTGCCACGCTTTTAGATCTGGGGCACTTGCTACAAAATCCTCGATGGCAGGATCGCTTTATTTCTGGTATCGGACAGGGTGAACAATTTTTAAAAAAAATCATACAGGATGAGGCAGACGGTGTTGCTCTTTTGTTCGCTACCCAAGTCCACATTGATATGGTAGTTGCTGGAGCAGAGGAAGTACACATTGATGGTACCTTTAAATGTGTTCCAGCGGCTCCTCGTGCACATCAGCTACTAACAATTCACGTGGTTGTGAACCGTAAAGTAATTTCATAATTTTATAATAAATTATGTATATACATTTATTCTCAAATATTAAAATAAAAAATATTTCGGACTATCCCAGTAGCTTATGTATTAATGCAGCACCGGCGTCAATGTTTATATGTAAAAGTTTTACAAGCATTTAGAGTGCTAGCGCCCACTCTTGATCCTGCTGTAATCATGGTAGATTACGAAGGGGCATTGAGAAATGCTTTAGAAGTGGTGTTTCACTCAGCCAGCGTGGTAGGCTGTTTCTATCATTATGCGATAGTAAGTATTTTATGTATTTTGTTACGAGAGCCATAATAATTGTAAGCATTAACACTTTCGTTTCTTCCTCCATTTTCTTTTTAAATTCTCGTTAATTTAGTTATCAATATTTATATTCGTAATTCATAATAATTTTTAAATAAATATAAAAAATATCAACAATATCTGTTTTATTAATATTAAAAATATTTTAGGCAGTTTGGAAAGTGGCTGTACGATTGGGATACATGCGACAACAAAATGACAACATAAAAAAAGTATCAAAATGCTTATGGTACTTCCTCTTTTACCGGCTACATGTCTCGTAGAAGGTTTAAATCATATACATATCTGGTGCGATACCAATGATATTAATATAAATAACATGTTTACTTACATGGAAAGGTAATTGTAATACTATCAGTGTCAAATATTTATTATAAATATAAAAATTAAATAAATTTTATTTTTAGATATTGGATCCAAACTGTGCGGCCGGAGCACATTAGCGTCTTTGGGCGTCCAATGCGAACCAATAATAATGTGGAAGCATTCAACAAAGTTTTTTTAGTTAAAATGGGTATTCATCCGAATGTATTCACATTCCTTAGTAAGTTTACATTTACATATGATTCAATTGGTAAAACGGTGTACTGGTCGCTGCTATTGGTAACGATCATAATAATTGATAAAAGTGGATTTCATATTAATATTTAATTTCTCTCAATATTTTTATATTTTAGAACATCTAATCCAATTAGACAAGTTGGCGAATACACATTATGCACAGTTGCAAAGAGGAGAAAGAATTTCCAGACCAATGGGCATTCGATGGCTAAGGAATGATGTCCGGATTAATGATGCCCAAACTTCCTTACGACGTGGCGAGTATACTGTGCTTCAGTTTTTAAATGTTGTGACGCACAGTATAGATAATTTAGCAGGCGATTTACATAATGTAATAACATACATATATACTTTTGAAAATTATTTATCTGATAATAATTTGTTTTAGGAAGCAGAATTACAATTACTGGACAGTGTAAGTATTACTATACATTACCATAAGTAGGTCAATTTTATTTTTCTATAAATTTTCCCATAAAAAATATTATTTTGGTTTGATATACAACACTAAATTAAATGTACTACTATGTACTCTCTATACGTAAAGGTGAAATAAATAAATAAATTTATTTAGTTATGTTATTTATTGTATTATGTCATTTCAATATATTTGTAGATCATTGATGATGTTGATGAAACTGCACGAGTGGATGAACCGGTAACTGTTGCAGAACCATTGTTGCCACAGGAACCACCGCAGCAGCAGCAGCAACAAGTACTCAATCATTCATTTCAGCGTTTCATATATATAAACATATATATTTTCGTTTACAGCCAAGATGTAGCGTGTGTTTATCATCACCGTCAACGCATGCCTGTATGCCTTGTGGTCATCACTGCATATGTGCAGGTTGTGCTGAACAGTTACAGCAATTGGGTCATCGATGTCCATTCTGCAGGGCGGAACTCAATGGAATAGTTCGAATATTTATGTAAATAATATTCTTTTATAATATTATATAAATTTTTATATATTTACATATTTGTTTTTTTTTTTTTGTAGGATTTGATTCCAATACGGAATACAACACCTAGGCAGTATATATGTATATATTTATTTTAATAATAAAATAACTATTATTTATATTAAATGTTACATAATGTTTCCCTACTTATCCATGAACTCCATATTCTACGGAATTTCACGTATTTCATATTAAAAATAAAATAATTCTAATGCTTTGTAAATAAATAGAAACAGTATGTAATACATATTTCAAATCTATCATATTATATAATAAATAATTAATTTCATAATATTATACATCCTTCATAAATTAGAATTTTTAAAAATATGTACAATATCATCATAATATACATGATGCAAGTAATGCAAACATTTGTCAAGGAATCCAATTGAAAAATTCTAATTTACCATAACCTATACAGGATAAGAGAAACACATCACTTGTCTATCACATTTTTAATAGTGGTCATTCTATGTCTATGACTACGAAGCCATCTACCGACACATAGAATAACTAAAATTTTGCTGCTACCCTGCTGCCATCTGGTGACTATTGTATGCAACATGGCCGCCATGATGTTTTTTGACAAAGCACGGTTTGGTGTTGAATAGTTTGATGCATTCCAGTTTCGGTGTTTGAGCATTTTGATGAAGAATGGTTTGGTGTTGAACATGCACCCGAAACGGACTAGTTTACTTGTCACTTGTAATTTACACTTGTAGGTTTTTGAAACAGAAACTTGTCAAATTATTCGTTTGACAAGTTCTACAGTGGTAATTTACAAGAGTAGAAGTTATATGAAACAGGGCCCTGTAAGGCAACAGGAAAAGTTGAATAAAATGAATAAAACTAATAAGTTTTAATAAATAATTTTATGAATTATTAGTTACTTTTGTATTTTAATAGTGTAATAAGCAAATTAATATATTATTAACTGGCCAATGACTATTAAACTACTTTATTATCAAATTAAAAATTTTCTTAATTATTAATATATAATATTTCATAATGAATAATACCTTACATTTAGTTGCTCTCTATATTCAAAAAATATATTAAATAAAATACAGGATATCAATATTAAATAAAATAAATATAAAAACAGCACTATTAATTATTTATAATATAGGGAAAAAATAATGGAGCTGCAGTCACTTCTTGTTGAAATTTTATTGAAAATTAAACATATACCAACGTTTCGATCACAATTTGATCATCATCAGGGTAACGTTTAAGGTTAAATTTAGAAAAACATGAAAATGAAAAAGTTTTTAAGGTCGAAATTTTCGTCAAAATTACAATAAATAAATAAAAAGTTTTATATGCAATGTTGATATGTACGCACGTTTTTTATTTATTGTAATTTTGACGAAAGTTTCGACCTTAAAAACTTTTTCATTTTCATGTTTTTCTAAATTTAACCTTAAACGTTACCCTGATGATGATCAAATTGTGAACGAAACGTTGGTATATGTTTAATTTTCAATAAAATTTCAACAAGAAGTGACTGCAGCTCCGTTATTTTTCCCTATATTATAAATAATGTTTACCCTGATGATGACCAAATTGTGATCGAAACGTTGGTATATGTTTAATTTTCAATAAAATTTCAACAAGAAGTGACTGCAGCTCCGTTATTTTTCCCTATATTAATAATTTCTACAGTCGAATCATACCTAACTATTTATTAATTATTTATGTCCAATATAGTTTTTTTTATAATTTCATTTAAATATGGTGACTTTTTGTCATTATTTTATATGTCAAAATAATGGTTAATATGAGATTTCATACTACAACTCATTGTCAATATGAAAAAAAAAAAACATTTTCTTAGCTTGGAGCAGATTTATTTAAAATATTACAAATTTAACAAATAAACACCATTTGTGCGAAAAACGCCCTCATATTGTAACTTGTTGCATAAATATATATTATTAGCAAATTGCATAAAACTTTGAAAAGGAATATCATAAAACTAGAAAAATAAAATTAAAAATAGAGTAATTTATGAAGAAATTAAAAAGTAACTTACTAAAAATATTGTCTGCATTATTGATTTTTAAAATGTATAAATTTTCTGTATTTTTGTCTAATTCTGGATTTAATTTCATTAAATGATTTATTTGTATTGTGGTCTAATGGTAAAATAAAGTTTTAATATATTGTATACTATTTGAATTAAATGATTGTTTAATGGATCCTGATCGAAAATATGATTTGATAAATTTGCAAATATTTTATTGAAATTTATCTGTCTTGTTGCTAGTATAATTAGTTTATTTATTATTTTACCTGTATTAGTTTGGCATCCTTTAAAAACTATTTCTGCAGTTCTACATATTGAAATTACCTCACATGAGGGTTTTATTAACCCACTTTTATTTACCTGTGGAATAAAACTCCACCTTTTATAGCACGTTCCGCGTAATTATATGCAAAGCACACCTTAACCATTTAAATTTTTAGTATCCTTAATACGTTATTTATAATACTTTTCTTATTATATTTAAATAAAACAAGAAATTTCGAGAGCGCTATAATACATTTCTAACGACAGTAGACCCCAGTCACGTGGTTCTCGCTCTGTCTTTATTGCACAATGTTAACCACAGACTGTTGTTTTCTACGCCCCTTCCATTTACGAAGTATTTATTAATTCTATAGATAAGACGTATACAGGACAGACGAAACGCTATCTAAAAATAAGATTAGATGAACACAAAAGAAATTGTAAAAAAAAAAACAAAAGACAACCCAAACAACAATACGAAATGTGCCTTAGTGGATCATATACGCAACAATACGAACCATGAATTTGATTTTGACGACGCAAAGGCCTTACTCACAGAACGTAATCTTCACAAAAGACTAACATTAGAAATGCTACACATAAAATCAGATAATAAAAATATAAACTATCAAACTGACATTGAAAACCTAAGCATAATATATCACAATGTAATACAATATAAAATTTAATTTAATCTGATGTGGCCAGCACAGTACATTCCGTCAGTTCTATGTGTTTCGAATAAATGTCATACAGAAAGTTCCTTGCAAAAGATTCTATTTCTTGTACATTACCTTAAGGCAGTTGTATATATTTTATACAAATTCCATACAGAAAGCTAAAGATCATATATTTCCAGTAAAATTATAACACAAACATACTGTCAACTGCACTTAACACTGACACCTTTCAATCAGAATTTTCTTAATATAGCAGCAGCAGCTGTTTCCAAAGTTATAGCATAGCTGGCTAATATATGATTTAATTTCTTTATAATTTTTATAACTTTATGTCCATTTAATATGAAGTATAAAATGCATTCAAATCGTATAGAAAATAAAATATTCTTTAATGTTTATAATAACATTAAATTTGAAAACATGATATTAACATCGTTTTTTTCAAGAAAAACTGTTAAATTCTTCAAATGAATGTACTTCCGGTTGACGAATTCTAACCAAAATCTAATCAGCTCTTCACATGGATGTAACGAAGAGGAATACTAAAGAATTATATTTTTTGGAACTGTAGTATTAGAGTTATTTTGTCACACACAGACACACACACACACACACACACACGCACGCACGCACGCACGCAGGCACGCACGCACGCACGCACGCACGCACGCACGCACGCACGCAAGCACGCACGCACGCAAGCACGCAAGCACGCACGCACGCACGCACGCACACACACCCACACACGCACACACGCACGCACACACGCACGCACACACACACACACACACACACACACACACACACACACACACACACACACACGCACATCGTAAATATAGTAAAATCGTATTCTAGGGCCCCTAAACGTGCTTATTCATCAAAAACTCACTACAGATTTTTTTGACCAAAGACAATACCTTCCTTACCTAAAGGTGACGGAAGGTAAAAAAAGGAAAATTAACGCCCACACTACAGTACTCACATGTAACAATGGCTACATACCCTCCAGGTTCCCAAAAAATACACTTTTCATGTATTTTACTTAGAGTTCGACGACCCTATTGGATAGTATTTTAATAAACGCTTTTCCTTACTAAAGTCATGATTATTCTTGCACATTCATACTTAAGGCAACAGTGCAGTAACACGTGTCTTATTTTTGTATAAATTTTATTTTATATTCTTTGACTACATTTTTTACCTTCCGTCACCTTTAGGTAAGGAAGGTATTGTCTTTGGTCAAAAAATTCGATGATGAGTTTTTAATCAATAAGCACGTTTTAGGGTCCCTAGAATACGAATTTACTATTTTTACGATGATGTCTGTATGTGTGTGTGTGTGTGTGTGTGTGTGGATGTGTGTGTGTGTGGATGTGTGTGTGTGTGTAACAAAATTTTCGTCTGCGATAACTCTAATACTACAGTTACAAAAATTATAATTTTTCGTGTACTTCTTCGTTACATCCTTATGAAGAGCTGATTAGATTTTGGTTACAATTGGTCAACCGGAAGTACCATCATTTGAAGATTTTAACAGTTTTTCTTGAAAAAACTATGTTAAATATAATTTTTTCACATTTGATGTTATTATAAATATTAAAGAATATTTTATTCTCTATACGATTTGACTGCATTTCATACTTAATATTAAATGGATATAGAGTTAAAAAATTATAAAGAAATTAAATTTCATAAAGTAGCCATAGCTATGGAAACAGCTACTATATTAAGAAAATTCTGATTGAAAGATGTCAGTGTCAAGTGAAATTGACACAGTGTGTTTGTCTTATAATTTTTACTGGAAATATAGGATCTTTTGCTTTCTGTATGGAATTTGTATAAAATACATACAACTGCTTTAAGGTAATGTACAAGAAATAATAATAATAAATCTTTTATTTCTGCAGATACATTACACTGTATATAGAAAACGTCACAAAATAATAATTTTCTGTATGAAATTGGCATAAAATACATGCAACTGCGGGAAGGTAATATACAAGAAATAGAATATTTAATTTAGCAAGGAACTTTCCGTATGAAATTTGTACAAAATACATAGAATTGACGGAAGGTAATGTGCTGGCCACATCAGATTTTTTTATGTTTAGCACAGACCGCGCAGATGAATTTAAATAATGCAATCAGCATTTAGGGCAGGGCGCCGTCGTTCTGCGCACGCGACTGTTTAAGGTGATCTTATAACTCAAGTAAATAAAGCAGTAGTACAGTCAAAAAATATAGCTGTGGTTTGAGAAATGCAAAAATATTGTGGAACGTTTAAACATTATACCTGAATTTAAAAATAAAAAAAGGAGAGCAAAGAGGTTGCATATGTATTAAGCAAAGGACGACAGAACCAATTTTTCTAACAAGAAACTTTTTGTAATTGAAATAAATCAATCATTGGATGCTCTTATAAACTGAAGGTATGAAAAACAACACCGTAGCAACAGATTTTGGTAATCTTTCTGGTGAGAAACTAGCCGCTATGAGTGTGATTTGCAAAAATCAACTGCTAATTTTAGCTCTACAATATAAGGGAGGTAAATGCTGTAGAAATGGCAGATGCAATTTCAAGGTATGTTAGTAAAGTTTTGAGATTTTTTTTTAGATGTTTTTTATATATAGGTACCAAATAACGTTTAATAAAATGTCGCTGGGAACAAAATATCACAATTAACTTGTTTTCATTTTGACAGTTTAGTTTTTTTTCATTTGATGCAGCAAAATGTCATAGAAGCTAGATATTCGTAAAGGAATTTACAATCTTGTTGGGCGAATGCTTACGTGTGATATTGTTGCAGTTTATCGCGAGCAAAATATCTATGTGGCAACAATTTATCGGGCAATAAAAAATTGTGAGTAAGGTTTACCTTGTGTTAATTTGCCCAAAAGTGGTCAACCAAAAATTTTGAGCCACATGAGAGAACAAAGATTAATTGCAGCCGTTAAAAACAAAGTTGGAGCGTCACAACGAACTGTAGCCAGAAGATTCGATGTTTCAAAGACCACTGTTTTTAGAACACTTTCTAGAAATGACGTGGTGTTTCGAAAAAGAAGAAAGGCGCCAAAATATACCGTGGCCCAATTAAAAGGATCCGTAGATGTTGTCGTTCGTTAAGGCGCATTCATTTTCTCAATAAACTTATTGTAATGGATGGCGAAAAATATTTGACTCTGTCCCATTAAGAGATGAAAGGAAACGATAGTTTTTATACTAATGACATGCAAAACACACCAGGCAATGTCCAGTTCAAAGGTAAATCTAAATTTGAGGATAAAATTTTAGTATGCTGTGCCGCTTCTGAAGCCAGATATATCTCACAGCCGTACATTGGTCGTGTTCGAGGAGAAGCCTTAACTACACAACTTTATATTCAAAGATACGTCTCTAAATTGCTTCAATTTTAAAATACACGCCAATGATGATATAATGTTTTGGCCTTATCTTGCTTCATGCGCCAGAATAACTAGAGACTGGTATAACGAAAACAACGTAGATTTTGTTCCGAAATTAAACAATCCTCCCAATGTACCTCAAACTCGACCAATAGAAGAATTTTGGTAATATTAACCAGAAAAGTGTACGACAAGGGATGGCAAGCTGTAAATAAAAAAACAATTACGACGTCGTATTTACCAAAAGATTCGAGAAACCGATCCACATGTTGTCCAGAGAATGATGGGGCGCCAGAAGAAAATTATCAATAATTTAAATGTTAAATATAAATTTATTGTTATACTTATTGTTAACTGTTGTAACAATTAGTTTAAAAAGTAATAGAGTTTTAAAAAAGTTATCAGTATCTAAAAAATTGTCTCAAAACTTTAGGACTATACGTTATTTCATTTAAACTGGAGGCAACGTAGCATTAGATTATGAATATCTTTCTGGTGAGAAACTAGCCGCTATGAGTGTGATTTGCAAAAATCAACTGCTAATTTTAGCTCTAAAATATAAGTGAATTAAATGCTGTAGAAATGGCAGATGCAATTTCGAGTTTTAAGATACATGCTTTATCCATTCTTCCCAATGTAACTATACCTTATAGGTTAGACCTTTAAAAATTATACATGAATATAGATTAACAGAATCGTACCACAACCTCGAAGTAGCTTGAAGAATTTTTCGATCGGTTTCCCTTACGGTTGCTTCGTGCGAAAGATATTTTAGTAAACTAACTTGATTAAAAATTATCTAAGATCGACGCTCAGTCAAAAGAGATTGTCAAATATGGCCATTTTGTCGATTGAGCAAGGAATTTGTAAGGACATGAACTTTGATTAATTAATTATTGACTTTGCAACGTTTAAAGCCAGAAAAGTGTTATTGTAATAATAATTGTGAGAAGTTCTTAATTTTTTTTGTGAGTTTCTTGCCAAAGATTATATGAGTGTATTTTTATTTATTGTGGTTCATACAGAAGACTATTTATTTATCATTAATATACTTTGTTTTTTGCTTGCAAGCAATCCAAGCCACAATTTTCTCGCTTGTCTTGCTAAGTGTCAAATATAATGGCGGGAAATACAAATTTTAAATACATGAAGTTAACTTGAACTTGAACATTATTAAATTTGAAATATTTTGTAATAGTCAATATAGCTTCTTCCAAATTAATCCCACTATCTGAAAATAAATATATAAATTCATTTTCCATATGTTCGCAAACCAAGAAAAGAGATACGACAGATACACAATTACAGAATGTTATATTTGACATCTATATACATTTCTCGATGACAGTTATGGATGCCAATTCGTCATATAGCTAGCAAATCGTTCAGCGCACTAAGCAACAAGTCTCGGTTGCCTACCTAGCATTTGCTAGATTTGCTTACTTCATTGAACGCACCTATTATTATATCTTCTATAGATCTAGAGATAAAGAAATGTATATAAAATAATTTGATCTAAAAATTCTTAGATCAAACTAGTTCAAGGCAAGAAATTCAAATGTTTGTAATTCACACATAAATGTCACTGTCAAAAATATTTGTACATCATTATGAAGATTATGAAAATAAATAAACAGTCAATAACGCAAAAGAATATACTTAAAAAAGAATGGAATAAATAAAGTTTCGGACTGGCAGTCAATATTACAATTTATTCACGCCGACGTTTCGACTATACAATAGTCTTCTTCAGGGCTCTAAAATATATATACAGAGTGAAATAGTACATGAGAACACAATATAATTATAAAATTCTAGATTACAAAAAACTATAACATGAAACGTACAGAATGGTCCAGTTGAAGGAAAAAGCACACGTGTGGATAAGCGTAGATACATACAAGTCGGACATTTAAAAAATATAAATAAATAAGTAGTCAAAAAACACAGATCACAGAGTGAAAATCGTCAAATAATAAAAAATTGTCCAAGATGACTACAATAAACTAAGCTGAATATAAAAAAATATTTTAAAATGGTAACTGTACATGTGTGTTTTACACCAATCTAAGGACTAATTTGGAAGATTTTAGATTAATTAAATCAGGACCAATGGATGAGTGGGTGTGCGGATCCTGACGTGTGATGAAAAACCCCTAGATGGTAGATGACTTGGTGTGCTTCCGTGTAATATTTAATGTTGTGTTGATTTTATTTTTTAATTTTTATTTTTGTTTATTGTTAATGTTTATTAAATTGTTTTATATTAGGCTAAGATGTTCTATGTCGGTTTGAGAGTTAATGTTGTTTTTATCCTGTTTTATGAATAACATCTCTAAAGTTAAACGTTTATGTAGATTTGATTCCCTTGCTAAAATTTTTGTGTTTTCGAAATCAAATTCATGTTTATTACTTTTAGTGTGTTCTACTAGAGCGCATTTAATAGTTTTATTATTATTGTTTGAATTTCTTTTATGTTCATCTAGGCGTATTTTAAGGTATCTTTTAGTTTGTCCTGTATATGTTTTAATACAATTTTTACAAGGGATTTTATATATAAGATTGGATTGTAGTTCTTTCTGTGTTGTGTCCTTGATAACGCTAAATAAATTGTTTACAGTTTTCTGTTGTTTGAACGCTATATTTAAATCCAATTTTTGTTTCATCAATTTTTTAAATTTTGGCGCTAGTTCTTCTATGTATGGTAATGACATGTATTTAACTTCATTAATATTGTTCTTTATTTCGACATTAGTATTTGATGTATTCATTATTTTGTTGGTTAATTTTTTTGGGTAGTTATTAATCAGAAGTAGGTTCATTAACATGTTTTTAATTTCTTTGTGATGTTTATTGCTTGTTAATTTTAGGGCCCGGTTTTTCATGTTCATCGCTACATTGATTTTTTGATGGATGGGATGATAAGTTTTGAAGTTTAGAAACCTCGTTGAAGCACAGGGTTTACGATACCATTTCGTGTCAATTGTGTTGTCTTCATTATGTACTAATAAAATGTCTAGAAATGGTATTTGGTTATTTTGTTCTTCTTCAAAGGTGAATTGTATGTTGGGATGGAAGCTGTTAAACTTATTCAACATATATTCTATTTGGTCTGTTGGTGCTATGGTGATGATGTCATCGACATATTTTTTAGTGAAGCTTATTTCAAAGGATAATTGTTGTATCACAGATGTTAACACATAATCCATTACCAAATTGGCTATGATGGGAGAAAGTGGACTCCCCATACTTGTACCAGAGATTTGTTTGTAAAAGTGTCCATTGAATGAGAAGTAGCTACTATTGTACCAGAATCTAATAAGATCTAAAAACACATTTAACGGAATGTTGGTTTTTAGGCTGATAATGTTCCATTTTTCTGTAATAACCGTTTCTATTAGTTCTAATGGGATGTTTGTGAATAAAGAAACAACATCAAACGAGACTAGTATGTGATTATCTGGTATTTTAATTTTTTTGATGTCTTCAATTATGTCGTATGAATTTTTAACTAGGTATTCGTCCTGTTCAAGATGTTTTAGTATGTCTCCAAGAAATTTTGATAATTTAAATGTTGGGGAATTAATTCCTGCTACAATAGGTCTTAGTGGCAAATCATTTTTATGATCTTTGATTAAACCATATAGTTTGGGAGGTACAGCATTTTCAGTAATTAGTTGTTTTTTCGTACTGTCATCTATAAACTTGGCAGAATGTAATTTTTTAATTATTAAATTATTTTTATTTTGTAGTTTCTTTGTAATGTCCTCTTCTATAGGTTGGTAAACGTTGTTATCATTTAATAAATTTGACATCTTTTGTTCATAATCTAGTTTTTTAATGGCGACCGTTTTCTTTGTTTTATCCGATTTTATTATTAGTGTTTCTCTATTGTTTTTTAAAAAAATTTTAGTTTTATTGTAAATATTTTTGGTTATTTGTTCATGTTTTGGTAAGTTATTCTGTTTATTTAAATAATTAGTCATTATGTTAGTGAAACCTGCTCTACAACTATTTTTCAAGTCTGCATCTTGGGTACTACACAGCGCATATTCTACATCAGCAATAATATTGTAAATTGGAATATCCGTTTTGTCTATTGGAATACTGTGTTTAGGTCCTAATGATAGTAAATGTTGCACGTCATCTGGAAACTCCGTGTCTGTAAGATTTGTGAACCATTCTTCTTCTTTTGTTGTGTTTATTGTTGTTACTTGTTGTATTTTTAAATGTTTGATTTTATTTTGTTGTTTAATTTTTATTTTATTGTTTAATACTGTGTAGTTATGATGTAATATGTTATAGATAGATTGCAACAAAGTTTCTGAAATTTAGGTTTTTAATAAATTTAAATGATAATTGTAATCATTAACTAAGTTATTTATTTTCCAACAACTAATTTTGATTTCTATGTTGAGAATTTGTTTTTGGAATTGTTGAAATATTCTAGTTGTCTGATTTTTAAAGGGATTGTTGTCTATTAGAGATGTATGTAAACATTTGATATTATTAATGATATGATTGGGTATAATATTTTGTGTTCTACATGTGAGGAGAAAAATCCTTTGATTTTTTGCTGTTGTTAATTTGTTATTTGTAGTCAGAAGTTTTTTAAGATGATGTTTCATTTCAGCTCCGTACGTCATATATACCTGTTGTATGATGTTATCCATGAGTCTTAGTAGTGTCCAATGTGAAGAATTCAAAAAATTATGTTCGACTGTGTTGGGGATGGAATAAATAAAGTTTCGGACTGGCAGTCAATATTACAATTTATTCACGCCGACGTTTCGACTATACAATAGTCTTCTTCAGGGCTCTACAATATATATACAGAGTGAAATAGTACATGAGAACACAATATAATTATAAAATTCTAGATTACAAAAAACTATAACATGAAACTTACAGAATGGTCCAGTTGAAGGAAAAAGCACACGTGTGGATAAGCGTAGATACATACAAGTCGGACATTTAAAAAATATAAATAAATAAAAATAGTCAAAAAACACAGATCACAGAGTGAAAATCGTCAAATAATAAAAAATTGTCCAAGATGACTACAATAAACTAAGCTGAATATATGTATGTATCTACGCTTATCCACACGTGTGCTTTTTCCTTCAACTGGACCATTCTGTAAGTTTCATGTTATAGTTTTTTGTAATCTAGAAT
The DNA here is from genome assembly GCA_963082715.1 of Harpalus rubripes. Classification (NCBI taxonomy): domain Eukaryota; kingdom Metazoa; phylum Arthropoda; class Insecta; order Coleoptera; family Carabidae; genus Harpalus; species Harpalus rubripes. Next base: position 34,778,048 of record OY720448.1, on the reverse strand, counting down.
TTTATAATTATATTGTGTTCTGATGTACTATTTCACTCTGTATATATATTGTAGAGCCCTGAAGAAGACTATTGTATAGTCGAAACGTCGGCGTGAATAAATTGTAATATTGACTGCCAGTCCGAAACTTTATTTATTCCATCCCCAACACAGTCGAACATAATTTTTTGAATTAAAAAAGAATATAAAAGGAATTTGCGAAAAAATTACGAATAAAAGAAAAAGAAAAGGAAAGTAGAAAAAAAAATTCAGGATATTGAATATAAAGAAAATGTATGTATTGTACATAATTTATATTAAAATAATTATTTTGTAGTGAGACATGAATATATGTATTTGCATTTAAAAATATTTTTATAGGTTATGTGCTGGCCACATCATTTTTTTTTATTGTTGGCATTGTATGTTCATATACTCTATGCGTTTTAATTATAGACTAGATGGCGTTTCGAGCGCGGCCGTTTTTACATGTATTAAATAAAGAATTCAAATTTTGGCGCCATTCCTGGATTTAAAATATTCATTGACATGCACACACTTATAATCTCCGTACCTTTCTCTACATGTCGGCGAAAGGGCATGCATAAATAAAAACCACATTATTCAAATAAATTTTAAAGAAAACAACGTAAAATAAAAATATAATTCACCTTTGAAATATAAATATTTACTCTCTGAAATATATACATTATATGTATATTCTAAACAAACTTCGTTGTTCCTGGGGTGATCCGAATGACCCTTTTACCTCATGTTGTTTTATTGCTTTCCAAATACTACATCGCCTATATGCCCAGTTCTGATGCTACAATTTGGACACATTCTGATTTGGCATATCGATTCGTGGCACGATATGTGCAGTATAAATTATACGCCTTTTTTCCCGCTTCGAAGGGTCTTCCTTTTAGATGTAAAACATTGGCAGAGCCAAGTTCTTGATTTTTATCCATAATATCAACCAAGAGAACAATAACAAAGCTAACGAAAAACTAAGAAAACGCGCACAACGAAAACTATGTAATATGAAATATAACGCCAAAAACACTATGAAAATTATATAAACGAAAAGAACAATAATATATTTAACAAACAGAACTAAACAGTACTTAATAATATGTAATAAATCGTGTACTATTGACTTTGTTGACTTTTATTTATTTTATGTCATGCGGCATAACATAAATCTAAATAATTGATATAGTTGTCAAGTAAATTTAAATTTCGCGCAAATTATTTTGCTGTGTAAACTCGGTTCACGTTTGAACCAATCAGAAAACTAGAATCTTAGGCCCTATCTCACCCAACGCTCTATAGATAAAACGGCCGCGCTTTAAACGCCATCTAGTCTATAGTTAAAACGGATAGAGTACTCTATCCGTTTTAACTATAGACTAGATGGTGTTTCGAGCGCGGCCGTTTTTACGTGTATTAAATAAAAAATACAAATTTTGGCGCCATTCTTGGATTTAAAAAAATCTTTCAAATTGACATTTATTCAGTAATTTTGTGTTGTACGTACATGTGCTAATCTATTTTGTGTTTTTATGTATATACTTATAATCTCCGTACCTTTCTCTACATTTCGGCGAAAGGGGCATGCATAAATGAAAACCACATTATACAAATAAATTTTAAAGAAAACAACGTAAAATAAAAATATAATTCACCTTTGAAATATAAATATTTATACTCTAAAATATGTACATTATATGTATGAACTATATACACCGTTAAATATGAACAAAATAATGTTCTAAACTAATTTCTTTGTTCCTGGGGTGATCCGAATGACCCTTTTCCTAATGTTCTTTTATAGCTTTCCAAATATTACATCGTCCTATGCCCAGTTCTGATGCTACAATTTGGACACTTTCTAAGAAGGATATGCATTCGTAGCACAATATGTGCAGTATAAATTATACGCCACTTTTTTGCCCGCTTCGGAAGGCCTTTCCTTTTAGATATTTTAAAACATTGGCAAAGCCAGGTTCAGGATTTTTATCCATAATATGAACGAAGAGAATAATAACAAAACTAACGAAATACTAACTAAAAACTAAGAAAACGCGCACAATGAAAACTATGTAATATGAAATATAACGACAAAACACTATGAAAATTATATAAACGAAAACACAAACAGAACTGAACACAAATTGATAATATGTAATAAATCGTGTACTATTAACTGGCAAAATAATTGATACAGTTGTCAAGCTGTGTTGTCAAGAAAATTTAAATTTCGCGTCAATTATTTTACTGTGTAAACTCGGTTCACTTTTGAATCAATCAGAGAGCTAGAATCTTAAGCCCTATCTCACCCAACGCTCTATAGGCGGTGTGCACAAAAGTAGTCAGCGCCGACAGCGGACAAAAATGACAAAAGTGGTTACTCATTGAAACAAGGTTAGGTTATATGTCAGAATAAATTTGCAATTTCTATTTTATAAAATATTTGCAATGAATGCGAATAATAGGACGTCAAATATAATGTAATGCAGTGGGGGATGTAATAATTCTTACAAAATTGCCGATTGAAGTATCAAATTTTATAAATTTCCTAGAAGATTATATGAGGAACAGATGTATAAGAAAATAAATTTTCATCAAATATCTTCAACTAATACGAAAAATTCTTTTAGGTATAAATTTTTCTCACTTATTGTAAAAGATATTTATCGTATGAATAAAATTCCAACAATGGTCGTCTGATTGCAATAATGAATTATATAAAAATGTGTTTCTTAAGTTAATAATTGAACAAGATATAATACAAGAAGCAGAAAATTGCCATAAAATTGTATAATACTTGCAGTTGTATGAAATAGAACTCTATTTTTGACATAATTCGTCTATTTATTATAGATTTTGTACATGTAATGTTAATGTTAAAGATAGGAATTCACATGGTTCGTATTTTTCGTGTATTTTCTTTTCCGAGCTTGTGCAACTGATTCCACTTATATTTTCAATAAAGAATCTTCTTTGTTTATTGCGAATATAAAAGAAAGATGCTAACATCATACACTGATATCGTGATATGTAGAAATTTTCTTCTTTCCAATCATTCAAGTTTTCCAACTTTTTAATCTTAGTTTCCATGCATTGTGCATCTTGTAACATTTAACTAATATTATAAATTATAATATAAATTTAAATATGATAAAATGGTTCACAGAAATCACACATATTATGAGAAAAATTATATTTTCTGCCACAGTACCTTCGCTGGTATTTTAACTTTTTTGATTGTCACATCACATATATAGCATTTTAAATATTTTCTTTATTCATTTCAATATACTATGACGTATAATATTCATATACAACAGCAAAAACTCAAAATAAATTTGTAAATTGTATCACTTTCTCGAAATGTCAAAATTTATTAGGTACCCAAAAATGCCAATGTAGCCGTTAGAGGCGCTGACGCTCAAAATGTGCACATCGCCTATAGTTAAAACGGATAGAGTATAGAACTGACGAAAGGTAATGTGCTGGCCACATCAGACTTTTTTCAATTATTATTACAAGCCACTAGGTACGCAACATACAATACCCGTCATAATTACTATTATTAATTACTAGTCCGGATTTTAAGGGCGAAAATTTGTCTCCACCATGCATTTTGTGATGCAAGCAAGCTGCTTGGTGTTGCTGGGGCCATACCCCACCGATTAAAAGATGTAGTCACCCGGGAACGCCCCGGAGACACTAGTTATTGCGGGTTGTATATCTCATTGGCGCAGTTTTCTTAAAGTCGCAGTGGTGCGTAAACCTTTAGATTACAGAGCTGAATTTTTAAAAATATTAATTGTAATGGAAATGTCTTTGACGGTGCAGTGCAAAAAAGAAGTTTGTTTACTTATAACGTATTCATTTTTCTTTTGAATTTAGCACATTGTGTTTTTAACAGAGGCCCGCCAACACGGAAGTTTCTTAAGGGACTCGTATGTGCACTGAGTCGCTCTGCACAAGACAGGCCATTGTTACGTCAATTGGAGTAAGGCGTTTAGTTTATATGTTGCTGGAACAATACTATACCTATTAAAAAGTGTAGCCACATGGAAAGGTTGCGCAGGCACTGTATATTGCGGTTGTATATCTCTTTGGCGCCATTGAATATACAGAGCTGATTTTCATTTTATATTAATTGTAATGATAAGGTCCTTGAGGCTGCTGTAAAAAAACGAGTTTGGTTACATATAAGGTATTCATGTTTTTTTTGGCTTCCTTGGCCGATTGCGCCAGATCACTATATTATACCCGAAAATAACCCGAATAAAAGGTGTAGCTCGTTCAAAGAGCTATCGTTTAATTTTAATTGAATGCAAAAAAAAAGTTTGGTTACATATAACGTATCAAATTTTCTTCTGACGTAGCCTTCTTCCAAAATCGGCCGAGGAAGACAAAATATTCTCCTATATATATATATATATATATATATATATATATATATATATATATATATATATATATATATATATATATATATATATATATATATGTAAGCAAACTCATTTTTTGCACTGCAGTATCATATATCGTTTCATTACAATCTATATACAAAAATATCAACTCTGTAGATCTAATAGTTTGCGAACCACTACGACTTTACACCAATGAAGCAAACAACCTACAATATACAATAACTGCACGGCACTTCCGGATGGCTACACCTCTTAATCGGTAGGGTATGTTCCCATCAACATATAAAGCAAACGGTTTGCTCGAATTAACGTAACAATGCTCTCTCTTATGTAGAGCAGCTTGGCGCACCTACTCGTTCCTTTAAAAACTTCCGTGTCGGCGGGCCGCTGATAGCCATAGGCACATCGCTAAACACTTTTGTTAGGGTATAACGTACCGTTCTTGCGAAATCGGCCAACGAATACAAAATTTTCTCTAATCTGTTTAAGAGGAAAATGGATACGTTATAAGTAATCAAACTTCTTTTTTGTGGCATCAAAGGCTTTATCATTGCAATTAATGTACATAAAAAGTGAGCTCTGTAGATCCAATGGTTTATGCACCACTGCGACTTAGGGTTTGGTCTCAGCTACATATGAACCAAACGGCTCTTCGAACTGTCATAACAATGTTCTCTCTTGCATAGGAAGACTCTGTGCACCTACGCGTCCCTTGAGAAGCTTTCGTGTCGGCGGACTCCAGATAGCCACAAACACGCCATTGAGCTATACATCGATAGCTCTTTGAACGCGCTACACCTTTTATTGGGGTTATTTGTTTTTATAACGTAGTGGTCTTACGCAATCAACCAAGGAAGCCAAATGTTCTAAAAATGTTCTCCAAATAACCACAATGTGCTAAATGTGCTTTTTAATAGGTAGAGTATTGTTCCAGCAACATATAAATTAAACGCCTTGCTCCAATTGACGTAACTATGGTTCGTCTTGTACAGAGCGATTCAGTACACATACGAGTCCCTTTAGAAACTTCCGTGTCGGCGGGCCTCTGATAGTCACAGATACGCCATTGAGCCCTATATCGATATGTATTTGAATGCGAAACAACTTTTATTAGAGTTATTTGCCGTTATAACGTAGAGTTCTTACGCAATCGGCCAAGGAAGCCAAAATTTTCTCCAAAAAAATACAATGTGCTAAATTCAATAGGAAAATGAATACTTTATAACTAACCAAACTTATTTTTTGCACTACTTTGTCAAAGATTTTTTCATTACAATTAATATTTTTTAAAATTCAGCTTTGTAAATCCAAAGGTTTGCGCACCACTTCGACTTTAAGAAATCTGCGCCAATGATGTATACAACCCGCAATAACTCTTACCACCGGCGCATTTCCGAGTGGCTACATCTGTTAATTGGCGAGGTATGGTCCCAGCAACATATTAACCAAACGGCTTGCTTGCATCACAAAATGCAGGCTGAACTCCCTTAACATCCGGACCAAGTCTTTTTGAGAGAAATAGAAACATATGAAAATAAAATACCACCTAGCGCCACCACCCGGTATAGAAATCTATCCTAAAAATGAATGAGAGAAAATAAAAAGTCACTTTTAATTAAAAAGTGGCGTATCAGATATAAGCATCAGTTCCGGTTCCACCATTAGGTCAATGACCTCCAAAATTTACCAAAGCAGATAATAAAAAGCGAAAGAATAAAAATTAAATATTGTGAATTTAATAATATTTTAATAGTCAGTCCATCGTGTCGTTACCGTTGCTTGCACCCGACACCACTATGTTAAAAGCAAACAACGAATAGCGCGAGTACGCGCGCTGTTTGGGAGTTTGGGTCACATCAAACTTGTAACCACGTTGTGTTATATGCTGATTACACATGCCTATGCGACAGATAGAAACAAACGAATTTAACTTTGCTTGCAAAACGCAAGTTGCGTTAGAGGAGAACAGCCACCATCCTATTTGCTAACACACGGTTCATGACCAACGTATCAGTCTAGTATCGGATAGTGACAGCGTAAGTTCAGTTGTGCATTTTATCATGGCAGTTCAACATAATTAAAGAACTAAAAACCAATAATGATGTAAATTATGAAAAACGTTTGAAAATAAAGACAAAAGGTCGTCCGATGCAAGATATATAATTAACTCAGTCTACGAAATATGTACGGAAGTCTAAATATTTGCCAAATTTGACCCACCAAATCCTCATTCCACTGATAGAGGTAGGTATGTACAAATGTACATCCCAACTACAACGTGAATATTATTCGGTAATGCAATACACGAGGACACTTACATTTTAGATTAAAAGCTAAGTATGTTATAATTTGTGTATATTATTTTATTCACAATCGGTTAGTAATATGACGATTTCTGACTTTTAAAAAGTTGGGAAGTTAGTTATTGTTAACCTCATATTCCAAGAGGTTAGAAAGTATAACGTGAAGTTGACACTTTCCAACCTCAGCTATACTCACGCTATACTTTCCAACCTCGAGGCGAAAAATAGCTGCCCCCCGCTTTGAGAGATCAATGCGTATCAATGATGGGTATTTACATATAAAAAAAGCATCTTTACAATTTATATGATAAAAATATGGAATAAACTTGTAAATAATACAAGTAATGACTGAAATCAATATTTAAGGTTAGAAATCAAAGTGACAGTTCATGTGACAAATGAACAATCTCAGACCGTTCGTTTATTTATGTTAGGTTATTATTATTTAAATATCAAATATTAATTTTTTATTTCAGATTGTAAATAAAATAGTATACAAACCTCGGTGAAAAGTTTCATTGTCTCGGGCTATAGTTAACCTCGGCGCTTCGCGCCTTGGTTAACTTTCTTCGCCCTCCACAATGAAACACTTTCCACCTCGGTTAGTAATATACTATTATATCTTACTATTAATATTGAATTAACAGTGACATGACATTTTGTGTATAAAATATTTTATTTCAATTTAGTAGAACAAAAACGAATAAAGACATAATGAGTATATAAAATATATTTTCATGCAAACTCTGTGTGAAACGTTCTAATTCTCGTTAAGATCTCCCATATTAAAACCTCATAAATTACGATAAATTTTTAATGAGTGAAATTACATACGGTGAAGTAGTTAATGAACACGCTCCTAACTCAGTTATTAACCTAATGACGTTTACGCGTACATGAAGCAATTGTCACGCATTTACATTTCAAATATTAATGAAATGTTCGAACTATTAATCTATCCATTCATAAATTTTGACACAAGTTTATACAATTACATTATGAATATTCCCATTGTTGTACAAACTAAAATTAAGTCGTAACATAATCGAGGAAAACGATAAATAAAGTAACTTAGATTTTAACAAGCGTCACCTCATAGTGCACCACAAGGGTCACTTTTGTGCCATTTTAATTTGAAAAATATTAGGCGTCTGTCGGGATCGAATCTTGGTAGCATGCACTTTAAATTCTATATTCGCTTTTTATTTTGGGAATTTTTGAGTTTTTTACTATTAAAATAGAAAATATGATAATTGTATATACCTATAATAAATATATGAATTGGCTTTGAGTTCAATTATGACAAAATAATGACGTTAGTTTAACACTTTCGCCTCGAGTCGTACGCTTGCAGTATTTTGAGATGCTCATGCTACTAAATTTTCGCTTCGTGGCGAAATGCGAAAACAAATGCCTCATTTGATAGAATTCTAAAGTGTGCGCTGTCACTACAGATTCGCGACCAGACACTCAGACGCAAGTCCACGAGACCACATTTTTATTTATGCATGTAAATATTTTATTTTTATGGTTCTAACTAGGTAGGTATACTTCTATTATTTATTTATATTATTTCATATAAAACAATTTCAAAATTTCTTATTCTCCAAATTTTCACATTTAATGTGAAACCTTCCAGTTATCTTCTTAATTCTATTTTTCACTTCGGTTAATACAAAGAACTGTGCTATTGTGTTCACAGAATTGAGGACTTCGGGATTATTTTTAAAAAATGGGTGAAACATATTCGTCGTTCTACATAAAATTAAACTGCACACATCCAGTTTATTACTAAATAACTATAGTACCTGTACACTTTCCTAGATTTGGAAACCCCCATGTTTTATTTAATGAGATGCCGTAGCATTTATATGACATCTACAAATAGGTAAGTCAATACATATTATAAATTAATTTATATAGACGCTGTGCAAAGAAACACGGAACATACGATTTTTAAAATGTGCAGAAATTGGCTCTCCTGTACCGGAGTTTTGACGAAAATGTCATATTTTATTTCGTAACAAGTGGTTCTCAAACTATAACATAAAGTTATATTTTTACCTCTCGCTATGAGTATTCATGCTAAAAATCGCATATCCAGATTTTAGTGAATAAGCACGTTTTAAGGTCCCTAGAATCCGATTATAACATTTTTACGATGATGTCCGTATGTGTGTGTGGATGTTGGATTCACGATTTCTCAAATAGTATAAGATTTAAGACAATTTTAACTACGGATTCCTCAATATAACAATGATGGGAAGAGTTGATTAAGTTTTGGTAACAATTGAACAACCGGAAGTAATAGTTACAAGAAAAAACACATCTAAATACTATTTATCGAAAATTTATGTAAATACTTATATTAAAGAGCGTTAAATTCTTTATTCGATAAATATAAATTAAGAGATTAAGAAATGAATATAAAATAATTTGATGTAAAAAATCCAAACTACTACAAGGCAAGAAATTCAAATGTTTGTAATTGACACATAAATGTCACTGTCAAAAATATTAGTATGCCACTGTCAAAAATGTTTCTACATTATTATGAAGATTATGAAAATAAAAAAGTCAACAACGCAAAAGAATATACGTAAAAAAGATTATAAAAGAAATTTGCGAAAAAATGACGAATATAAAGAAAATGAAAAGGAATGTAAAAAAGAAAATTTCATGATATTGAATATAAAGAAAATGTATGTATTGTACATAATTTATATTAAAATATCCCTTAGATTTTGCAAATATATGTGAGAATTATTTTGTAGTGAGACATGAATATATGTATTTGTATTTAAAACTATTTTTCGTTTTATGCGTACAACCAGGTAAAATATCTGGCGAGAGGTTATGTACTGGCCACATCAGATTTTTTTTTAAATGGGATGATGATGGGATAGGATGATATTATATATATATATATATATATATATATATATATATATATATATATATATATATATATATATATATATACCATGTAATCATTTTCTATCTTTATATTACAAAACTATTGAGAAAAATGGATTTAAAGTTTAAAAAAATTTATAAATGTTTTTCAGTATGCTATATGTCAATTTGAATTATTTAGTTTCCTATTATTGCTATTTATAAAAAAAATGACTATAAAAATAAAATGTATTTAAATTTCAATTGCATTTTTGTCAATATTTTTGCAATGTAACAACATAAAAGAATTACATGGTTGAATTCCGAAAAAAATACTCTATCGAATGGGTCTAATACATATAAACCATTTGTTAATAACTTAAGAAATATAACTGTATGTTACAACTGGTTAGATTTTTTCATTCACTAAATGAATAATGAATGTCTCCCTTCATCTACTACAACTTTTAATTAAATATTTTTTTATATATCCCATAACAAAGAAAATAATCGGGGTGTCTCGTATCCGAGAAACTCCCTGAATATGAATGGATTGTTAAAAGTAGCGTAATATATCCTTTTATTGAAACAGTGAAGTTAAGTATTTTACGTTGTAACCAATATATGTCATTAGTTGTTGAACTGGGAACCACTAGTTTTGTTGGCATGCTGATTATACTATTCTAACTGCACATATTTTTACAAAAACGTGACCAACAGTATAACATTTAAGCAAATATTGAATAATATTTGTATTTGTCTTTTACATAAATTATAATATAATTTAACTTTTTTTAATTTTCGTTTGTTTTTCTTTCTCCCATTGTAATAATTACTGATTATCACTAGTATAAGTTAAGTAAGAAATCAGGTTTTTCGTTAAATTTCTAGTGCAATATATATATATATATATATATATATATATATATATATATATATATATATATATATATATATATATATATTTATATATATAATGTTTACATAGTTTATATTCTCTACGCATTGTCTACATTTGACATTATTTTTTACATTGTTTAAGCTGTCTTTACGCATATAAGTAAACTTTTATAGATTACACGCACACGCACAACCCCTGGTACCCCCAAATAGTACCTTGTGATTATGTCAAAAATTTAGTACCTATACTTCGTAATTTCTTTTTCTTTTTACGAACGATTACATAAAATATTGCGGAAAACGTGCTTTGCAAACCCCATGCATATACCGAAACGAACAATTGTGTTATAAGCACAACGTCGACGTAATCTTCATACTTAAGCTCTTCTCGTATCTTATTATTAAAGGGCCCTCGCCGATATGGAACTTACCATTTAGTAAGATATTATTAAATGAAAATGCTGGTAAATATAAATATTAGAAATAAATTACTGTGTGTGTATATACAGGCTGATTCATCGATCTGTCCTCTCTTTATAACTCTTTTTAAGTCAGATAGAAAAACTCTTCAAGTATAATTTATATAATATATTACTGTCCATCTACGTACCATATGCATTTGTATACAGTTGCTCCGTTTAAGCGCAACAATATGTAACTTTATATTTCTTAATGGAAGACCCTATATATATATATATATATATATATATATATATATATATATATATATATATATATATATATATATATATATATATATATATTAAATTATGAAATTATTACCTTTATTCATTAAATGATATGTTTGTATTGTGTATTAAGTAAGCTATGGATAATTTGATTAATTGTTTCGAATTTAAATAAACAAGTTGTCAAAATACTCTTAGTTTATCATTGTTGATGTGGATATGAAAATGAATCCGCGAAGCATTTTAGCATTTCGCCTGATATGGTGCGTTCTGTACAAACTAATTTTATAAAAAGAATAGAAAAATGAATTGCAGTTGAAGGACAAGTTTTTGAGCATTTATTATAATTTTGCATTATTTAGTCTGTCACTAAATTTAAATAGCCTCTTTATAATTAATGTAATGTTTAAAAAAATGAAAATTTTGTATTAAATTGTGGTTTTTTCCACTAGAAACTTGAACGTAAATAACTTCTTAATTTATAATTCTAGACCCCTTATTACTTAATATTTTTTAAAGGGAATCTAATTTACTAACAAAATATATATATATATATATATATATATATATATATATATATATATATATATATAGATAAATTTTAGTGGGTATATCAGTGGGATGTTTTCTGGGCTTAAATTTGTTTAAGTTGATTCTTCTAAAATCTGTCAAGCTTTCGTGTATTTGGATTGTACACTTCATCAGGACAGTTTTGTTGAATTTTAAAAGAATCTACTAAAACAAATTTAAGCCCAGAAAACATCCCACTGATATACCCACTAAATTTTATCTCTTTAACTAATCGACAGTGACGATTACACTACACACACACACACACACACACACACACACACACACACACACACACACACACACACACACACACACACACACACACACACACACACACACACACATATATATATATATATATATATATATATATATATATATATATATATATATATATATATATATATATAGAGTGTTTCATTAAGAAATATAAAGTAACATGTTGTTGCGTTTAAACCGTATACCATGTATATAAATGCATATTATTCGTAGATAGACAATAATATATCATATAAATTATATTTGAAGAGTTTTTATATGTCTTACAATAAAAGATATAAAGAGAGAACAGACCGATGAATCATCTTGTATACAGATATATAAATAAACAATAACTACAACTACGATATTATTTTGTAGAAATTATTTAATGATCTTGCTCGTTACATGTCGATGAGAATTATACCGGTGTATTAAAAATGGGTGATAAGCTTCAGGTAGAACGATTATTTGAATAATTCTGAGTCTATAATCCTAATGCAGAAAATTTGCACGGCCCTTCGAAAAGCCACATTAAGCAACTAGCACTAAGCGAATTTTAAAAAATATCATTTCTGTTCACATTCAAGAAGAATTGTGTAAAATTTGATGTACGTAGCTAAACGTTTAGTATCAATACTTTAAATTTTTAATTATTATGAGGCAGACTCGGAATTATTCAAAAAATCGTTCTACCTGAAGCTTATGACCAGTTTTCAGAACAGCCTGTATATGCAGATATTTATCGTGATGTATATACATATAATATGCTCAATTTTATAAATAATAAATTTTGTTTTAACATAATCCCATAACATATTATTGAATAGTAATTATTACGTATTAAGTATGATATTTGTATTGAAAATACTGATTTACCCTTTATTTTCTACGGTGATAGTGCTCAGGCCTTTGCCGGGAATTACGGTTGTTTTGAATTGTTCTGGGACTGGATATTCTACATAATCACCATTTCTTTTAGGAACCGAAACGTTCATCTCGGATGATTTGGAAGAAATGATTTCCACATCAAGCGAATCTGAACTCAAATAAATTTGGCATCCGTCTGTCTTATCTACAGATATAGTTGGTACTTTTCCTAACACCTGCATTTGAACAGATTGGCAGTTGATGAACTCGATAGACGATACAAGTGTGTCGAAAACGACGGAAGATTTTCTACAGGAGTCGATAACGATTGCATTAATTTTGCCTTTAACTTGGAGAGTTGAGTCAACGCATTTGAACATGTATACAACGTTGTTTATTTCTGCATTCTCAACAACTAAAAAGTGATTTCCTTTTTGATATTCCACTAACCATTTCTTACCATCGCGAGAAAAATTGGGCGGCTTATCTAATGATATTGAAGGTGCGGCGTATTTCACTTGCGGTGTTGCACTTTTCGTTTTGAATGAGGCGGGTTGAGAACTTAAAGATGGATTCTTGTGTGTATGCATATCGCCTTTTTTTAAACTTTTCGTAGCAACATCTCCCTGGTTGATCTGAGTAAACAAAGCCGACTTGTCTTTGAAGTCGTCGACAGAAGGCAACATATCTGCGGTATTCATAACACCGGGCCTGGTTACCCCTGAACCGCTCCATACTAATCCCATGGTATGGTGCTGCCTCACGAACTGCTGCAACTCGCTCAGGGTTTCAATCCATGACTTCACCCATTCCTCGTGCTTCTTGTCCTTTTCTTTCCACTCTTTCAGGACTCGGTTGGTATAGAATTGACCAGAGTCGTTCATTTCTTTCACGTAGAGTGCGGGTGTTGGGCTGACTACCCATCCCAAGGCAGGAATACTCTCACTAATAGCAGACAAATGGTTAAATAAGATGGATGAACGGTTCTTTTGTCTGAAATTCTGGACGGCGTTGATGCACTCGGACGTCGGCTGTAGAAGAGACATCTGCTTCGACTGGCTCGGTTGCTTACTTTGACTTGCTAATAGCAAGTATTGTAACTGGGCCTGGAAGGCTTTGTTTACGAGATCGCTGTGGGCAGCTAGTTCACCACCGATTTGTTGCGAGTAGGATAAATACTGAGAAAAAGGGCCGCTGAGAATGTGCTGGAATCCTAGTATACTCATGATGGTTTTAATTTTTTTTTCAGGTTTGGAAAGGATGTTTACTCCAGTCGATCGTTCTAAATAATAGGTTGATACTCGTAATTGCAGTGATATATATCACACGACATTCACTACGCAAACATAATTGACACTGACACTCAATGTGCATCAATGACGTTGACATTACAATGTTGTCATGGCACAATTTAAATATTTTATAATACTGACCAATTTAGGGCCACTTTTACAATCATTAGGTAAACCTCGTATAATGCTATATCAGGTATAAAAATAAAAATTGTATTTTACAAACCTCGGATAAACCACAGAAAGAATAAACACCTGTATTTTTTATCCCATGGAAATCGGTCGTATACGCCTCGGATAACTTTATCCCTTGTTCTTATGGATACCACGTAAACACAAACGATGTGTAGTTATTCATACGTTTGACAGATGTCAATCAAGTATTTCATCATCACTGTCAGAATCAAAAATATCATTTATATCATCTAACATCGTGAAAAATACAAATTAGAAGATAGAAATGATAACAATATTGAAGAAAAATAGTCTAACAAGAAGATAATTTTATTGTGTCAGTACCAACCTAAATTGATTTAACGTCATTCTTGGTATAATTATCTGATAGATAAAAATGCATTGTAAAAGACAATCCTGTTTATCGAAGGTATAATTACTAGGATAAAGTTATACCTCTTATAGCTATACCACAGTTTATCCATCAATTGTAAAAGTGGGCCTTAATAATTCAATTACTGAAATTTATTCATGTTTTTTTTTAAATATTTTCATTTATTATTTAATCCTACATATTGTTTTGGTTCTTGACATTTAATTTGATAGATTTTTACCTTCCGTCACCTTTAGGTAAGGAAGGTATTGTCTTGCGTTACGAAATTCGGTGATGAGTTTTTAAGCAATAAGCAAGTTTTAGGGTTCCTAGAATAAGATTTTACTATTTTTACGATGATGTCGCGAATCTTGGGAACCGGATTCTATCCCGACCGACGCCAAATATTTAGAATTTTAAAATGGCATAAAATTGACCCCTGTGGTGCACTCGCCCCGCCAGCAATGAGTGCCCGTGAGGTGACGCCTGGTAAGCGCCCGCACGATGCGAATATTTCATCACTACCGATATCTGTATACAAAGCAGACTGGCATATATTTATTTACTTATTTATTTATCTATTACGATGATGTCTGAATGTGTGTGTGAGTATATATATATATATATATATATATATATATATATATATATATATATATATATATATGTGTGTGTGTGTGTGTGTGTGTGTGTGTGTGTGTGTGTGTGTGTGTGTGTGACAAAAATATCTTCTGTGATACTACAATTCTAAAAATTATAATTCTGGTTAGCTGATTAGATTTTGGTTAAAATTCGTCAGCCGAAAGTACCCACATTTGAAGATTTTAACAGTTTTTCTTGAAAAAACAACGTTATATATAATTTTTTCACATTTAATGTTATTATAAATATTAAAGAATATTTTATTCTATATACGATTTGACTTCATTTTATACTTCATATTCAATGAATATAGAGTTAAAAAATTATAAAGAAATTAAATATCATATATTAGCCAGCTCTGCTACAACTATGGGAACAGCTACTATATAAAGAAAATTCTGATTGAAAGATGTCAGTGTCAAGTGCAATTGACATAGTATATTTGTGTTATAATTTTGCTGGAAATATAGGATCTATTGCTGGATACTTTCTTTATGGAATTTGTATAAAATATATACAACTGCCGGAAGGTAATGCACAAGTCATAAAATCTTTTGCAATGAACTTTCTGTGTGAAATTTGTACAAAATACATAGAAATGAAGGAAAGTAATGTGCTGGCCATATCAGATTTTTTTATATTGTGTTTTATATTGTGTTGAAGTTTACTTAATTCATTGAAATAAGAAACTTGAGAGACATTGGGTACGCGACTCTCACTGTTTACTTTCTGTCGTCAATTTTTCAATACAGGTTTTACAAGATTTGTGTTGACTATTTGAGAAAGTTTATCTCTAGATTCTTACGTGGCAGTGTCACTCTGAAAATATTTTCAAATGGCCATGTTTGAAAATCTCTAGATACCAAATTTGGTAAAATATGTTGGAAGGGTAATGGGTTTATATGTACAACACAAATAGGAACGTATTATATTTATAAATATTAATTGTGCTTCTGTTGAGGAATACACGACAACTAACTTTAATAATGAGTATTCAATTTTATATACATTTTGTATTACTTGAAGAGTAAAGGGTTAAAGGACCAATCGTTGAATTATTTAAAGATTATGAAGAAAGGCACTATACGTTTTGGACCATTTATGCCTTCCTTTATCATCTTTAAACAATTATGTATTACATAATTTAATATACAGACAAAATTATATTTAATTGTTTATTTTGTTTTGTATAACACACACCTTATTATGCTATAAAACAAACACTCCTACTAAAAAAAAACAATTCCCACAATTAATTATTATTCAACATAATATTTTGGTGTATGTAGACAAGAACTTTGGAGCTGGCAGCATCTTGGTAAAAGCATCAGCCAGTTGCTCGCCTGTGGATATATATTTCAGAAAAATTATATTTAATATCGATGTTTTGATATTTTATGATCAGATAATAATATTATTAATTAATAGCTTCCCTTATTTACTTTACATTGTTTCTTGGTGTTCCAAGATATAAGATATTGTTCATTCTTAAAAACTTGAAGCAGCAAACTAGTAGTATTTTTATATCTACTTCATCATTTATCCAATCTGAATCAATAAAACCAATAATCAGATTTTTATAATCACTTCTCATATACGTAAGTTAATTTTAAATCAAGTGTGTAGCTTTTACATATCTTAATACTCGTTTTAAGCGTTTCCAGATTTCTTGATATCTGCTTAATATACTCACAGCAGATCAAATATCTGGACAAGTACATAACATCTGATCAGATATCTGCAAAAAGCTTCATATTATGTATTCATTTGAATTTAGATCAGTATAATTTAATATTGTTGGTAATTTAATATCTTGCAAGTCTACCATTTGAAAGCAACTTGTTAATTATTGCTTCAAATTTAACAAGGTAGTTTGATTTTTTTTTTGTAATTAATATATATCTTCCACGTATAATACATTTTCAATTTGTTCTGCTTATTGCAGACTCAGGGACCGACTTCATCCATTTGTAGTTTGTTCTGTAATAATAGACTCAGGGACTACTTCGAACACTTGTAGTTTGTTCTGTATTAGCAGATTCAGGGACTACTTCCGTCACTTGTACTTTGTTCTGTATTGACAGACTCAGGGAGTACTTTAGAATTTTGGAAACATTTTTCTCTTAAAGTGAGATTGAAGCACTCATACCAACATCTAGATGCCTGCTTTAGTCCAAACAAAGATTTGTGTAATTTACAAATTAGATTTTTTTGCTTTCACATCTTCAGGTACAGGTACTGTCATATATTTACCGTTTAGAAAAACGGTTTTTACATCCATTTGATGTATTAAAAAGTTAAACCGATTTGAGAATCTGAAGATAGTGATTGTTGCGAGGAGCAATAGTTTCACCGTAATCAAATAAATATTGTTGGCTAAGCCTTTAGCAACTAACCGCGCTTTATATTTTGTATTCATTATATTTAATTATAAAAACCCACTTGCTGTCAATAACATTCATTATTTATAGGTTTATTTACCAATGACCAGGTTTTGTTTATATGAAGTGAGTTTATTTTGTCCTTTACAGCTTTCTCCCACTGTAGTTTATCATTCCTTTCCAAAAATGTCGGAGTACGACTTAGGGATGTTTATAGATGATTGTAAATATCATCATATTTAGTTTCATTGCAGATTATAGCTGAACGATTTATTAACCTTTCACTTCTACTGGTTTTAACCAAATATTAGTTATCTTTTTCATTGCTATTTACGACTGCAAGTTTAGGGGCTAATGCATTATTTTCTGCTAATGATTTCTGTTCCGGTTTTGACCTTGTAACAGTGATCTTAAAGACTCGTGTGCTAATTATGAAAAAAGTCTCGACAATTTAGAACAATATACCCGCCGTAACAACATTCGAATCTTCGGCTTAAAAGAGGAAAAAAGTGAAGTTACTGACAATAAAATAATTGATCTGTTTCGGGATAAACTGAAAGTGAACATTTCCCTAGATGAAATTGATAGGTGCCATAGACTGGGTAAAATGTCAACTGAAAATAAAAACCGACCTGTTATAGTGAAATTCACTAGTTATCGTTCCCGGCAAAAAGTGTTTCAGTCTAAAAGACTGTTAAAGAACACCGGTATAACAATTAGAGAAGATCTTACAAAGACCCGTTTATCGCTCTTGAAATCTGCTACGGAGAAGTTTACCGCCAAAAACGTCTGGACATCTGATGGGCGTATTATAGTTAACATCCAGAAACGAGGAAAACCGCATAAGTTCCACGTAAACGATTTTATAGACATTGAAAATGCAAATTTTTAAAGTTCAAATTTTATGCTGATTCATCTTTCTGTTCAAATCAACACTCCCGCCATTGTTTAACGTATTTGCTAGAACATGTCTCGTGTCGATGAACTCTCCAGTTCATTTAATTTACTGGCCTTGACCAACTCACCTACTTGCAAATTTTTTCAGAAATAAACAATATTTTTATGTCTGAATCAGACGTGTTTACGTATGATGTTATTGACCTCCATAGTAATCTTTTTACTTTATGTCAAATAAATGTACGTTCTTTAAATTCATGTTTTTTAAAATTTACAGATTTTGTTAAAGATCATAATTTTGATATTGTGGCTGTAACAGAAACATGGATTAGGCAAACTGCTCCTCCACATTTGTTTCATATTGATAATTATATACTACTCAATGTAGACAGATCTGAAAAAATTGGTGGAGGTGTAGCTTTCTACATCCGTGATTCAATTCAATTTCAAATCTTGGATACATCATTTACCACAAGTAATAATGTTCAACATCTATGGATTATGTGCAATATTAGTTGTTATAAAGTATGTTTTGCAGTTGTGTATAATCCACATGTACGGTTTTATAGAGATCTTAGTATTCTAGATTCTATACTTTCAGAATATATTTTGCAGTGCGATTATTTAATTTGTGTAGGAGATATCAACATCAATTTGCTTGTTGAAGATTATAAATCTGACTTTTTTAAAGATATATTGTCAGGCAATAATATGCATCAACTAATAACAAAATATACTAGACCTGCTAGTAAAACATTACTTGATGTTATACTAATATCTGATAAAACCATATGTGTGGATTCTGGTGTTATAGATTGTAGCAATATATCGGATCATAGCGGAGTATTTTGTGTGTTGGCAAAAACAACTATCCCCAAGAAGACATATACCTACAGGGATTTTAATAATTTTGATATGGAAAATTTGTTAAAGGATTGCGAATCTGTAAATTGGAATCAAATTGTTAATATTGCTAATATTAATGATAAGGTTGCTTTTCTCAACGAAAATATATTATCAACTTTCAATAAACATGCTGTAATCAAAACAATTTCTACAAATAAAAATTATACACCCTGGATTACTCCAGTTATAAAAATAATGCAAGGAAAGCGCGATAAAGCTCTAAATGATTATAAAAAATATAAAACGGAGTCTAAATTAAATTATTACAAACAGCTAAGAAATTTAACAACCGCTGCAATTAGAAGAGAAAAACAAGCTTACTTAAATTGCAATATTAACAATAACTTTAAAGATCCCAAAAAAACTCTGGACAAGTTTAAAGAGAATAGGTGTTAATAAAATTGCGCCAAATAACATAGATGCCCCTATTTTGAAACCACAACAGTTTGGGCACCATTTGTTAGATAAAGTTGATACAAGCCATGTAAATCCTGAAACCTTAGACTATTATTTAAATAACTCATATTCTCATTTTGAAAAAGAAAAATTTCATTTTAATCTTGTAGAGAGTAAAGATGTGGAAATAATTATAATGAATATCAAATCAAATGCCATAGGTATAGATCAAATTTCTCTTAAAATGATCATGATAATTCTTCCAGTTATTGTGGAATATGTTACGCACATCATAAATACTTGCTTGCTGGATGGAGTAGTTCCTGATTCCTGGAAGTTTGCTATTGTAAAACCTTTTGCTAAAAAAATTAAATCCACCACCTTTGACGAATTAAGACCAATCAGTATTTTGCCAATTTTATTCAAAGTACTAGAAAAAATATGTTGCGATCAAATTATGTCTTATGCCTTGAAAAATAATATAATTCCACCCACGCAATCAGGATTTAGAAGTGGTCATAGTACAAATACTTGCCTTCTAAATATTTTAGATTCCTTAATATCTAAAATTTCAATTCTCGTCCAGATCGACTTCTCAAAGGCATTTGACATGGTTGACCATGAACTGCTACTGGCAAAAATGAAATATTATAACTTTTCAGATAGTGCTTTACATTGGTGTAAAGACTATCTTACTAATAGAAATTTTTATGTCAACATGCATCATAATGGTCAACCACTAAATTCTGGTGCATTTCCATTACATCGTGGAGTGCCACAGGGATCTATTTTGGGACCACTGTTTTTCTTACTTTATATATCCGACCTACCAAAAACCCTGACCAATTGCGATGTACATTCTTATGCTGATGATACACATATATTATCATCTGCTCCCGTCGAAGATATCAATGAAAAATGCAATCAAATAAATACTGATTTAGCAAACTTATCAATATGGATAAAAGGCAATGGTCTCAAAATTAATCCGAATAAATCTACTTTGATGGTATTTGGATCAGAATCTGTGCCAGACATTGTATTAGATGGGATAAAGTTGACAAGCAGTACTGTTACCACAAGTCTAGGATTGCTTATAGATAAAGGTTTAACTTTTAGAATGCACCTTCACAGTAAAATTAGAACAGTCATTATCAAACTACTGCATTTGTATCAATTTCGACATATTCTAGCAACACAAGTAAAAATAAGGCTAGTAAACTCTTTAATTTTATCTTTATTTGATTACTGTTTATGTGTATATGGTCCTAATTTGACGCAAATTGACAAGAACAGGATTAAGATTTTGCAAAATTCATGTTTGCGATATGCTTATGGTGTGCGTAAATATGACCATATTTCTGAATACAGAACACTAGCTAACATGCAAGATATTGATATTAAAATTCAAAAAGCTTTCCTCATTCTAACTCATAAAATTAAAATGACAGGAATTCCTTCCTATTTATGTGAAAAGTTGAGTCTGAAGAATTATAATTATGGTTTAAGGGGTAAGGATTTATTTGCTGTACCATCGTTCAATAAGTCTAAATTTAAATGTTGTTTCTCTTACCTTGCTCCCTCATTGTATAATTCTATTCCAAATGAATTGAAGTCTCTGGGTATACAGTCTTTTAAAAGTAATATAAATTCATTACTCAATTGTTGACAGATTTGGTTTTGTTTGTATATTTTGTGTAATTATATATATTGTGTAATATTTCATAATTCTTATCTTAAAATGTATTGTATAAAGTAAAATTTAAGTTGTATGTCTCACTTTCTGATTCTTATAAATTGTACTGTGTTGGCATGTAATTAATTTGTTTTATAATAATTGTTGTATGTATTGGTTGGGTGGAAGAGCAGCCGTTCGCTGAACCCCGCCATTGACGGATGTCAATAAAGTTTATATTATTATTATTATTGTACAGTCAGCATTAATATTATTATAAATATTTTAAATTTTAATTGGTTTAGAGTTTTTGACATTTGTTTCGTCAAAAACTACTACTTTAGCTGTGAAATTTATCTGTTTCTACATTTAACAGTTTATATCCATTTGGTTCATACCCAACTAGCATGGCTTTAGACGATTATTCGTGGAATTTGCCTTTTCTGGTTTTATTGTGTACAAAAGCGGCAGGATCAAAAACGTTTAAATGATTTGACTTGGGCTTTTTATTATGCCATAATTCATATAGTGTTTTATCAATAGAGAGAGCTTTTGTCTTCTTCTTCTTCTTTCGGCTCCACAAAATATTAGGTATTCCTTTATACGCCATGTCCCGTTTTCATTTGTACCTCCATATATTTTCCGAAGTATTCTTTTTTCGAAGATATCCAATTTTTTCTTTAATTATTATTGTTTAGGACCCATGTCCTTCTACCGTATGTCACGACTGGTCTAATTAGTGTCTTATAATAAAAGCTTTTGTAAGTAAAACATTTATTAAGTAGGTTGATGTTAAAATTGCTTTCCCCAGAAACATTTGTCGAGTGCAGGCGCATGTAGGATAGTCCGAGCCTTTTCAGTTAAACTGCGGTTCTTGCGTTGTGCTTCGCCAGTTCGTTGCGGTATGTGCGAAACAGTTAGGTGGTACGGAAGGCCTTTTTGCCTACAATAATCTTTGAAATCATAAATATTCAGTACCGTTTTACCGTACAATGAACGATTCACCTTTTGCTACAAGATCTTGAAATACACCTAAAATATTAGACTTACGGCTCATTAGATAAATAACGTCATAACGTGCCTAATGGTCTATAAAAGTTACAATTTTTATCTACAAGTGTAGATGGTGTAATGGAACCACGTATATCAGTATAAATTATAAATAAGGGTCTACAATTTTGATATTTAGATTTTTTTTAAAATAAGGAAGTCGTGGCTCTGTGCTGTATACACATATCTCATTATTTTAATTTAGGCAATTAATATTAGTTACATCATTAAATATATATCATGCCGTTTTAATTCTTCAAATTTGTATTTACTAGTGTGACCTTAACTCATGCAATACTTTATAATAATTTGATTTCCATAGATTTACATAATTTTGAAAACTTAATAAAAACTTGAATTAAACCATTTAAATTTAAAGGCTTTACCTGTTAGAATAACTTGATTTTCTTTTAATACTGTCACCATACAGCCGTCTTTATAAAAACTACTGTCATACCAGCACTCTGAAGGCGGCTGACAGATAACAGATTATTTATATTGAACATCGGAAGAGAAAAGCACATACTCATCCTCTTTGTTTCTTTTACCCCTAAATTGGCTGTACCTCTTTACTGTTACATATGTTCCGCTTTTTGATACATCAATTTGTAAAGGAACTGACATATCTAAAACGGAAATAAAGATATAGTTACGATATACCGAATATGATTTCATAAAATTCTCATTGATGACTGGTAGTATTACGAAATGACGAGTACTTATCTTGATATGTTTTGGTTGTTTGCCTATTTTTCACTTCTTGTTCTTTGTATTTCTCTTGAATCCTTTTGATATTGATGTATTAGCGTCACTATTGAGATATAAAACATTAGAACTAATATTTTCTTCTGCTTTCAATTTTACTTCATAATCTAACAAGCGTGTTTTCACAAAGACAACTATTTAAATTATCTTTACTCAAAAAGTCAACTATTGTAATTTTTGTAATGAATTAATGTTTTTCCAGTTTTCTAAAGGTTCTTTAAATATCTCTTTATCAACGACATACAAAACTTGTAATTCTGAAAGTAAAGACCTTACTTGAAACTTTAAGATTTCATGACATTCACCATTGAAAGGTTGTATTCACCGTTTATTAATTTTACAGCAATTATAAATTAACTTTTTATAGTTATAGTAAACCTAAACCTCTTATCCCCAAGCAACCCAATCTATCTAGCTCTATTAAAATGGCTACATTTCGTAGTTTTTTTAAGTTTTTTGTTGTAGACCATGATATCACAAACGAATTTAGATTACAAATCGAGTAAACACCATAAAAATTATATGAGCAAAATTGTAAACAAATATAGGTAAATTATAAATCATAAAAAGAAACCAAACAAAAAGATTATGATGCCACATACGTTGATAAAAGCAGCAGATCATTATTTAAAATCCGAATAAAATAACATTTTCATAAAATTATTAATAAACAAATACCTACTATAGGGTTTGTCATCCATTGTATTAAGACGAATTAACAGAAAAACAATCCGATGGGCCTCGTATGTTACTGATTTATGGTTACTGAATAATAAATAGTTAGGTATATCCATTATATATTATTTTGATGTCTGAAATAACGAAACGATTACCATAAATATACAGAGAGTTATTTAAGTAAGTGTAAAATGCTTAACCGATGGTAGAACTAGCCCCATAAATAGTAAATCTGAGAATAATTTATAGGAAGTGTCTACTCGCACACCACTGTGTACAGTCTGAAATAACGAAACGATTACTATAAATATACAGAGTGTTATTTAAGTAAGTGTAAAACGCTTAACCGATGGTAGAACTAGCCCCATAAATAGTAAATCTGAGAATAATTTATAGGAAGTGTCTACTCGCACACCACTGTGTACAGTTCACTGTTCACCATCCACTGCTCACCACTCAAAAATCAATCTTTACCGTCCATCGTTCACTGTCTACCGGTCACCGTTCACCATCCACCGGTCACCGGTCACCGTTCGCCGTTTACGGTCCACAGTTTATAGTTCACTATCTACCGTACAGCGTCTACTGTTTACCGTCCACCGTACACTGTTCTCATTCTAAATCAATACCTACATTGTAATTGTAATTTCAGGTATTGAAATAAGCTTCTAAGGTTAGGTTAGGTTAAGTTAGGTTAAACAATAAATGAAAATATTAAGAATGGCCTTGAACATAGTTATTCCTAACCTTCAAAGATTAATACCTGAAATTACAATTACAATGTAAGTATAGATTTAGAATGTAAACGGTGAGCGATAGTCGGTGAACGGAGAACGGTAAACAGTGGACGGTGAACGGTGGACGGTGAACAGTGGACAGTGAACGGTAGACGGTGAACGGTTAACAATGAACGGTGGACGGCAAAGATGATTTTTGAGTGTTGAGTGGTGGATAGTGAACGGTACACAGTGGTCTACGAGTAAATTCGCCCTAATTTATATAAAAACTGGAGCCGCTTAACCAATTACGTAAGAGTTCAAAATTAAAAAAAAATCATTGTGCTGTCTGGAAAAAATGTCACAATTTTATATAAGATCATTGACGTCGGGGCAGATAATAGGTATTTGAGACTTTCAGAATTTAAAAACTGTTTATCATCAAGGTAATTGGAATTTTATTATTTTATAAACCGAATATAAATTGTACGCTAATGCAAAAAATCTGATGTGGCCAGCACATTACCTTCCGTCAGTTCTATGTATTTTGTATAAATGTCATACAGAAATTTCCTTGCAAAAGATTATATTTCTTGTACATTACCTTAAGGCAGTTGTATGTATTTTATACAAATTCCATACAGAGAGTTTCTAACAAAAGATCCTATATTTCCAGTAAAATTATAACATAAACATACTGTCAACTGCACTTGACACTGACACCTTTCAATCAGAATTTTCTTAATGTAGCAGCTGTTTCCAGAGTTATAGCAAAGCTGACTAATATATATGATATTTAATTTCTTTATAATTTTTTAACTCTATGTCCATTTAATATGAAGTATAAAATGCATTCAAATCGCATAGAGAATAAATAAGTCTTTAATATTTATAATAACATTAAAAGTGAATAAATGATATTTAACATCGTTTTTTCAAGAAAAACTGTTAAAATCTTCAAATGAGGGTACTTCCGGTTGACCAATTATAACCAAAATCTAATCAGCTCTTCACATGGATGTAACGAAGAGGAATACGAAAGAATTATAATTTTTGGAATTGTAGTATTAGAGATCGCATTAGAAAATTTTGTCACACACAGACACACACACACACACACACACACACACACACACACACATACATACATACACACACACACACACACATACAGACATCATCGTAAAAATAGTAAAATCGTATTGTAGGGACCCTAAAACGTGCTTATTCATCAAAAACTCACCACCGAATTTTTTGACCAAAGACAATACCTTCCTTACCTAAAGGTGACGGAAGGTAAAAAGTGTTACTCGTCAGTTTTAAAAATCAACATATTTCCAGAGAACACATTGATTTTTATTATTTTACAAAATTTTCTACCATGACGTAATTGGTCAGTTTTTTGGGGCTTCAGTTTTTATAGAACGTATGTAAAACAAAATTTTTTGCCAGGTTTACTCTCTATGCTATTAGGTTACTTCTACCATGGGTATAGCGTCGTACACTTACTTAAATAAAATCCTGTACAATAAAGTAAAAAAACTAAGTATTTATTTTTAATTAAAAAATAATAAGTAGAAATCATAGTTTTTACCAGAAAAATTATTCGCGTTACATATACTTCAGAAAAAGGTTGGAATTCTAAAACGTAGCATTTTAGAAAACTCAGTGTTGCACAAAAATCTTATGATTTATATTAACACCCGGTTAATTAAAAAGAAATAATAAAAATAATAATAAATCACGCAAACAATATTTGTCGCGGGAAGTTCGTGTTACGTGCAACCGCATGGAGAAGCGAAATGAGACATTAAAAGCACATTTGCAGGGGCACTGTTCCATATATGTAATAAAAATTAAGTGCTTTATTCATTAACTATTATATACTAAACCACTAAAGTAACTGCTTGTTATGTTCCATTCTCTGCAAGTTGGTTTTGTATTTTATTCTAGTGTATTATATTAAATGTAATTTGCATTTTAAATTTTTACAGTTATAATTTTAGTTTTATTTTCCTACTTTGAATAGTAAAAATAAACAAATTAACTCTAGTGCAGCAGAATAAGTTAGTTTTATAATAAATATTCATATTTATTTTAATTTCATAAAAAGGATAAGTAAATGTTAATGTATACCAATACATACGTATGATAATTTCTTATTAGTTGATAATATATTAATAATTTACCTTAGCCAATATTAACTAAAAATTATTTGTTATAGCGATTACACCTTGAAATAATTTGACTTTGTTCAGATACCAACTCATTTGTTGAAAATGTAATCACATTGCGCAGTTTATTATATCCAATCACAAATATTTAAAGGGTTTCTCACAAAAATCGAAGAAATCCATTTATAGCAGTTTCCTGTTTATAGCACCATATTCTTCTATTTTCGTCGCGTCACTTTGCGGGCAATAATGTTAATCAAACGAAACACGAAATATATGTGTGTACGTTCGTCATTCTACAAGAACCAATTAGTTGAAAATACATACATACATACATACATACATACATACATACATACATACATATATATATATATATATATATATATATATATATATATATATATATATATATATATATATATATATGGGATTTGAATATTTTGGTTAACAGAATAATATACTTTCTTTAATTTTTTTTCATTTTTTCTTCATTTTCATCAGCAAATACCAAATTCCTACGAAAATTAAACAAGTTTAGGTGTTTTTTTTTTAATTTTGGGCTCAAATTAGGAACGTTGTATTATAATAATAACGCTATTATGA
The DNA here is from genome assembly GCA_963082715.1 of Harpalus rubripes. Classification (NCBI taxonomy): domain Eukaryota; kingdom Metazoa; phylum Arthropoda; class Insecta; order Coleoptera; family Carabidae; genus Harpalus; species Harpalus rubripes. Next base: position 34,750,405 of record OY720448.1, on the reverse strand, counting down.
AGTTATTTGCACCATTAATACTTTTGTTTCCGCTAAATAATTGTAAAATGATGAATTTTTGATTTCAGTATTTCTCTACATACATTAACATAACCTACTTGACCTAATGTACAAAACTTGGGGACGTTATATATATTAGGGTAAGTTATATTAAGCCATATTTAGAAAAACTGCTAACGGGAATGTTGAAATATTCAATAGATTAAATTTGACTTTTTTTAAAGCAAAATTTTATGTCAAGATTATTTCATTCGTATGTTTTTTTTTCTTGTCAAATAAATACCAAAAAGTAATAAATAAAATTAGCTTGAAATGAGTAATTCGGTATGTTTAAAGACAAAGAAATTCAGTAAAGGTAAAAAACATGTAAGTATCTTGTTTCTGCGACTAATTATCCGGCTATATATGCCTTCAAAATGTTCAAAATTTGTATATAAATGCTTCAATTTATTCGCTTTTAAACAGCTAGCTATTTAATCACTTATTTAAAATGCACAATAATGGAAAATGAGACAATCTGATTGGTCAAATTTGTAATGAATGAAATAATTATTTAAAAAATGACTAGTATTTAGAAAAGGCGGATTTTACAACTTGGCTACGACATAAACTGTAATGCACAAATAAAAATAATTGTGTTGCATATAAGCGCAAAGCGCATACGAGTAATGGAAATAATTGATATTTTTATTTTAAACATTTAAAATGGGTGGATAACTTTATTCACCTGGCATTAATGGCAGTTGCCTGTTGAAGAATGTTAAGAGTAGTTATAAACAGAAAATCCTTGCGTCAATTTAGTGATCACATGGAAATTAATCACATATTAATATTTAGTTCATGACAACTGTCATCATTTAATAATAATCATTTTTATTGATTTTACTGGTTATTACAATCGATTTAATGCGGGTGAGTAATTTTTTGCATACATATATTTTTTGTTCCATTGCCGTAGTACACGTAATACATATTGCTTTGATGAATATATGATGACTAAAGAACACATATATAGATTCACACCTAACCTAGGATTTGAACCCGGGATCCTTGGGTCGTGAGTACGCTACGTTTCCCATTAAACCACTGAGGTCGGAACAACTGTCATCATTTAAAATCAATAATCTGCTCTGCTTTTAGTAGGTATGTCACGAAAACTGTTAATTTAGAAGAATATGTAAAAATAAATGTTAGGTATTATGTTTTAATTTTTAGCAGTCACTATTCTTATTCGTCAGGAATTCATAATATTTCTCTTAAAATTTATTTGTGTTGGTTTTACAATAAATTACTTTGATAATATTTATTTAAATGCTATTTAATATACATATACCTACCTATACATATATTCTTATTCTGATTTGACTGTCGAAACATTCGTCTGCTATCAGCTTGTATCTGAAATTATTGGTTCTGGTTATGTCTGTCGGTATTCAGCATAAAATTCAATTTATCATGTGCAGCAGAGAGATAGTCGACCGATAATGAGATTCATATTTATACTAATAGTGGGTTCTTATGATTGTGGTTAAACATATCGTGTATAGAGCTGGCACAAGCAGACGTGAATTTATCGTCACGTCAGCGCTCACGTGTCACGCGTTACGCGTCACGCGGCCTCACGCGGCGATAACACGGAATTGCATGAATAGAAACGTTTCGCCAACTCCATGCTAAGCAATTACTATGTTAATCAATATTTTCTTCGCTTTATATTTGCAGCTACATTGATGTTTATACATTCGTAAATGTATTCGTACAAATTTATAATGAATAATGACTACTTCCATTCAAAGTTATGGTAATACACGTCAATTTTAAAAACAATAAAAATAAATTATGTCACATAAATCACCATATTTAATTCTTCACTATTTAGCTAACAAAAAGAAAAAGAAGAAAAGGATACAAAATTAAAATGTGAACTATATTTAAATAAGTGAGCAAACATTTAAATTACTACAAAAAAGATAACATTGCAAATGTAATGTTTTGAAAGAACATTAAGTGTGTTCTGAAGCGAAATAGAAACTTCATATCGATGTTTTTTGCACAGTTTTTCTAACAGTTGTAGATGATAGATTACCCAGTCTTTTTATTCTGTTTCTGCTAAGGGAACGGGGGCTGCGGTGCTCCTGCTTTGCCGCTGCCATTGTTCAGGTCACGTGATCATTGATCAGTTTCCTCTTATTCTGTTTCCTGGTTCGGAAAACATCCATTGCTAACACCAACAAAACAACCAAATGAAAGCAAACTTTTATAATGACATCGTTTACACAAAAATCTTTATTTCATTATTACATAAATAAGTGTAGGTATAGTTATACAGACTTACCAATTTTGGATTATATGTTTGTATTTTTATTATCATCTACTGTTTCAGGTTGACCACAGTATATTTTGGAATAATCATTTATGCAAATCTAGTGACTGAATTATTAATCGTGAGATATTTAGGAGAAATTAAAACGTTTTAGGGTGCGTGAAATATTTGACCTTTCTACAGTTATCGATTGTTCATTATTTTGCCCCACTTGTTCCGCAAGCTGCTTTCGTGCCGAGTCGTGAAACATAAGAATGTTTCAAAAAACGATCTCAAGGTGACATGAAATGAAACTGCCGTTGCCAAGAATTAAACAGTTCGTATATATACACTGACATTTCTGAAGAAAAATTAAAAGAAGAGTAAAATAATTGTATAAAAAAAAAACTATAAATTTCAAATGCCTGTATTGTTAATTATGTGAAATGCGATTCACATTAGAACAAAGAGAAAACAAGAACTGATTTCTGTAATATATATTTGTAAGATCTAGTTAGGGGAGCGAGTGGTAATGTGACGTGAAGACTTGATTAAAAGACGATGAGGCAATGCGTCTCACACCAAGACGTGACATAATTAAAGCTGAGGCGTGAATATAAAGACCCAGATAATTCATAATGATTACCTACCACCCAGTATTACGCGCAAGCTTTACCCAAAACTTATATGCTCCGATAAGCTATTCTAAACAAGGTGGGATATATCTTTACATAAAATTAGCTTAAAAACCAAATATTACTATACGTAAAAGCTTCTTATTACGTAGATGTTGGTCATTTTTCTGTTTGTACTTTAGAAATATTTTTGTAACGAAAAGAGCATAATGCGTTATGATAAATATATAAAAAAAGTTGTTTTTCAACACAATGTTAATTGTATGATGTAGAATTTATCCAACTTTAGACAACTTTGACTTAAATCTTATATTTTTTAGTAGGTCCTTGGTTCCATATGATTATTGTATAAAAAAAATATAAGCTAAATTTATTAGAATATAAATAAGAGCATTTAAGTAAATATTTAATTTAATTTTAATTTATATTGTCTGCTGAATGCATAATATATGAACTTTATTGATCAATGTTATAAACGATAGGTCACATGTTTAAACCCACACTCAAAGTAAAGTAGTTCGAAACCTATTGTAGATTAAATTACCTTACAGTACAGTAGGTAGAAATCCACTAAGAAACAGGTGAAATTAATTATTCTCATTATTCATAGAATTTAATGTGAAATTTGATCTATAATTAACTATCAGCTTTATGCACATAATGTTTAATTGAATACACTAAAAATATAATTAGAAAAATGTTCTCACTATAATAAAGCAAATGAAATAAATCAGATTTCTTTTAAAAACTATGCAGTTCTTCTTTTATTTGCAGTAAATATCTTAAATGATTTGGTAATGTTGTGTGCTTATGTGTTACCAAATTTAGTATCATAATATTAAGTTCTTGTTTATTTAACCATGTTCATAAAACATATTAGAAAATGATATCCGTGATGATAACTAGAAAATGATCGTCATATCTGAAATCTGCGTGAAAAGCAGATTGACTCATTTATTTGTCTGTAAAAATACTATTAAAATATACTTTTTATACACCGATGTGTAAAGTTGATACTATAAACGATTTTTGTATTTTATTTACTTCACATATGGAGCTACCATCATCAATACACTTATCGCATTTAAGTTATCTTACCTTAATTTAGTTTTTCTGTACATTAATGTTGATATATAATACTGACTGATAACTGCAGTATTCAACTTCAGGGGCCTGCTTCTCAAAAAAATACGGAACTAGTATTACTAGTCCCTACACTAGTAATACTAGTGAAGTATACTAGTTTTTGTTTCTGAAATATACAAGTGTAAAATACTAGTTACAAGTTGGGAACTAGTATTTAATAGTGTATTTGACATAAAATACTAGTATTTTGTTGACTTATTCTTCAGCTAGATATGAATAGAAACCATGCATTAACCATTAACTGTTTTAAGTTTAACCAAAATGTGACCCTGTCTGATATATTTCTAGTTTGACAGATTTTTATCCTTTCATTGAATTTAACTACTTTGGACAATTTATTTAGAAAATGCTCCAAATAGAATACCTTTAGCATTTCGAATCATCCCCAAAATAGTTAATTTCGCATCTAGTGTAGACATTTTTATTGAAAAATAATTTAATTTCAAATTAAAACAACTGAAAATCTCAACGTCAGTCAGAAAATAAAATCACTTGATTTAACAAATATTAGTTTAAATACTATACTCTCTCCGTTTTAATTATAGAGCGTTGGGTAAGATAGGGCCTAAGATTCTAGCTGTCTGATTGGTTCAAACGTGAACCGAGTTTACACAGTAAAATAATTGACGCGAAATTTGAATTTGCTTGACAGTTATATCAATTATTTTGACGTCTAATGTAAAATAAATAAAAGTTAACAAAGTCAATAGCACACGATTTATTACATATTATTAATTTCTGTTCAGTTCTGTTTGTTAAGTATATTATTGTTCTTTTCGTTTATATAATTTTCATAGTGTTTTGGCGTTATTTCATATTACATAGTTTTCGTTGTGCGCGTTTTCTTTGTTTTTAGTTAGTAGTTCGTTAGTTTTGTTATTGTTCTCTTCGTTAATATTATAGAGAAAAATAGATACTAAATAATAATACACATACATGTACGTACAAAAAATGTCAATTAGAAAGAATTTTTTAAATCCAGGAATGGCGCCAAAATTTGAATACTTTATTTAATACAGTAAAAATGGCCGCGCCCGAAACGCCGTCTAGTCTATAGTTAAAACGGATAGAGTATAGTATTTATTAAAAAAACTACTAGACTATTGAAAATGTTTCAGAAACATTATTTTACTTGACTAATACAATTTCACTTGTAACTATTAGCTTGTGAACTAGTAACTTGTAAACTACTACTTTTCAGAAACACAATTTACTAGTACTATTAAAAATCCGTCAATGAGACACCGTAAAGTGAAGACGTGCTTCAAGTGACGACAGTTTAATCAAGGTCAAGGTAAAATTATTACTTATCTCCATAAACCATAAATTCAATTAATATACCATTTAACACATATCAAATTCATAAGTCCCTTTTACCTTACCCCTTACCATCCATGTTATCAATAAAACCAAAATATCAAACCAACACCGGATAATTTATATGCTTAATGGCGACATCTACAAGATAAAAGCTATAAACAAATAAGTCGATAAAATAATAAAAATGGAATCTACAAATTCAAACCACTTTATGTCAACATCAAACTCCCAACAGACAGGTATCAACTATGCCAGCATGGTCAAGAAAAATACAAATGATACAAATAACCTTCACCCGTCAAAAGAGCAAGCTATAGTTATTACAGCTGTCAATGAAATCCCATTAAAAGCCTACATAATTGCAATTGGTAACATAGTACAACCCAAAAATGTAATCTTTGCATCTAGGATCTCCAATAACAGGATATGTATATATTTGCATTCTAAACAAATAGTAGATAATGTCATCACAAAACATAAAACAATTGTAGTCGACAACAGAACTCTAGAAATAAGGCGACTAATATCACCCACCAAGCGATTAATAATTTCCAATGTATGCCCGTCAATCCCGCATTGCAAAATCGAAAAATCTCTACAGGAAAAAAATCTAAAACTAGTTTCACCCATCACATTCCTTCGCGTAGGTATGCTAGATAGTGAATACTCACACGTTTTAAGCTTCCGACGTCAAGTATACATAGCTGAAAAAATAGATACTATAATACCAGAGACCTTACTTATAGTACACGAAGATACTGACTATCGCATCTTTATATCCGGAGAAACATCCACATGCTACACATGCAAAAAACACGGACACACAACAGCTCATTGTCAAATTATCCAACAGAATTCCAATCCAACAACCTCAACAATAACACAACAAAATAGTACAAATACTCCAATCTCTATCTCACAACCAAGTCCCATTCAAACTGAAGGACAAGAACCCAAAGAATACCCAAAACTACCCCTATCACAACCACAGAGGACAAATACAAACATTATAAACTCGTCACTAACTTTTTGCCCATTCTCTAAACCGGCTCAACCTACCGTAGATAAAAATCAACCTCCACCAAAACCAAATAAAAATGAACAGATAAATTCATCAATAATAAAAGAAAACCCAGAGATACCTGAGATAAACAAAACATTAGGTAATAAGAGACCAAACGATAGTGAAGAACCCGACAATCCCATAAATAAAGAAAGTAAAACACAACAAAACCCTAAACAAACCGAGACAAGAAAACCTAAAAAACCCAGATCAATGAGCCCTAACTATAATGCTACAACTCATGAACTCCTGCAAGTATTAGAAAACGAAATAAACAATAACCTAGACAAGTACCCATTAAACTATGATAAATTCAAAGATTTTATAGAAAATGCAATGAACAGCTTAGATCCACTGTCAATATCAAGAAATTTTACACCAAACACAACAGAAATACTAAAAATGATAAACGACTTGTATCCGTTATTAAACAAGAGACTAATAAAAAACAGATTCACAATACTACAAACTCGAATAAAAATACAACTGAGTGAAGAAAGAGAAAAAGAAAAAAGTTAAAATTAAAACTATGAACTGCATTCAGTGGAACCTAAATGGATTCCATTCACACCTTCCCGAACTACAAAAATTAATTGCTGAGACAAACGCTCAATGTATCTGCTTACAAGAAACGCGACTCCATCCCCACCATAAAGCAACACTGAAAAACTACTCCATATTCAGAAAAGACAGACATAACACGACAAACGCAAGCGGTGGAGTGGCTATTATAGTACACAACTCAAAACACGCTGAAGAAATCACACTAAATACTAACCTTGAAGCAGTTGCAATCCAAGTATTTACACCAAAAAGACTTACAATCTGCTCCATATATCTACCACCCAACCAAGGGATAAATCAGGCAGAAATTGAAGATTTAATAGGACAATTAACAGCACCGTTCGTAATTATGGGTGATTTCAATGCCCATAACACAATTTGGGGAGTGATAATTCAAGTACAAGAGGAAAAATTATAGAAAATATTCTAGACAAAAATGATAAGCTTATACTACTAAATGATGGAAGCGGTACACACTTCTGTGCACAATCAGGAAACTTTAGCGCTATAGATTTAACAATAAGCGATACTACAACAGCATTTGACCTATCATGGACAGTACTACCATTACTATATCTTGGAAATCATTTCCCCATAAAAATATTAATAAATGAAGAGAACCAATATATAGAACAACATTATATTAATAAATGGAAAACAAAAGAGGCAAACTGGTCAATGTTCAAAGAATTAGCAGAAATAAAAACAATACCTGCAACGGAAGACATATACACACAAGTGGAAGTAGGTACTTACCAATCTAATAACTGAAGCTGCTAATGTGGCCTTGAAGAAAGTTACAATAAATAAAGCCAAAAAGCAAGTGCCATGGTGGAATACTAAATGTCAAGAAGCAATACGTAAAAATAAAAAAGCTCTGCACGAATACAAAAAACGCCGGACTCTTGAAAATTTTATAAATCTAAAAAGAACTAAAGCGTACTGCAGAAGAACAATATTAGATAGCAAAAGAAAATCTTGGCAGGAATTTACGTCATCCATAACAACAGATACACCTATAACAGAAACATGGAATAAAATAAGAAAAATAAATGGAAAAAAGATATACACCAACACAGATATTCTTATACATAACAATATGACAATTACAACACCACAAGAAATCTCAAATGTGTTAGCAAAACAATTTTACGAGAATTCTAGCGACATACAATACAAACCAGAATTCCTAACATTCAAACAAAATGCAGAAAGAGAAAACCTGGAAGCAAACCAAAACAATGACAACCCAATAAACGACCCTATAACAGAGAAAGAACTATTCACCATTATACAAGAATTAAAAACATCTACAAGCCCGGGACCAGATGGGATAACCTACGAAATAATAAAACAACTACCAGAAAAAACATTAAATTACTTGCTACAGATCTATAATAATATTTGGACACAAAATAAATTCCCACAGAAATGGAGAGAAGTAACCACAATACCCATACTCAAACCAAATAAACAAAAAACAAATCCAAAAAATTATAGACCCATTTCCTTATCCAACTGTTTGAGTAAAGTACTACAAAAAATTATAAATAATAGATTAATATGGCACCTAGAAACAAATAACATCCTAAACGAGACACAAAGTGGTTTCAGACACGGCCGCTTAACTACAAACCAATTAATAGCTATTCAGGCAGAAATTCATAAAGCCTTCAGCAACCAACAATACACTGCTGCAATATTCTTCGACATCTCTAAAGCCTACGACACTGTCTGGAAACATTACATCCTAAAATCCTTAATAGCACATAAATTAGAAGGAAACATCCACAACTACATAAATAATTTCTTAAAACAACGGCGCTTTAGAGTTCTATATAACGGATATCTGTCTGAAGAAAAACAACAGGAAAATGGTACACCACAAGGAGAAATCCTAAGTGTTACCCTGTTCTTGTTGGCAATGAACAAAATAACAAAATTCGTCCCAGGAAACATAAATGTATCACTCTTTGCTGACGATCTCGCAATATATCACAAAAACAAAAACACAATAACTCTGAAACAAGAACTCCAACAGGCCACAAACCGACTTCAGGAATGGGCTAAAAGTACAGGACTTCAATTTTCCGAGGAAAAAACCAAAATGATGATGTTCACAAAACTTACCAGACCAGTAACAAAACCAAAAATAATATTAAATAACAAAAAAATTGAATATGTCACCAATATAAAATTCCTTGGCATGACATTAGACAAACGGCTCACGTGGAAAACACATATAATGAAATTAAAACAACAATGCTACAATGGACTAAATCTTATTAAATGCTTATCGCACAATAAATGGGGTTCAGACAGAGAAATTTTAATAAGAATATACCTCTCATATATTCAATTAAAATTAGACTACGGAGCCATCGTTTACCAAACAGCCAGCAAGAACATCCTGAAAACACTGGAACCGGTACAGAACACAGCGATCAGAATAGCAATAGGTGCATATAGAACCAGCCCCGCCATTAGCATGTTAAATGAATCCGGCATCGTCCCCTTACACCTACGAAGAAACCAACTAACGTTAACCTACGCACTCAAACTTGCAAAAAATCCAAAAAATCCTGCTTTCCAACATATCTTTAAATCCTGTCAAAACCGAATAAGACCATTAGCAACTACTCCCCTCCAACAAAAAATAAATGAAAACCTAGTAAACCTACAAATCAGCCTACCTGACCTTGAAAGAAACTATGTTGATAAAATACCACCATGGAAGAAGAATATACCAAAACCCATCATGGAACTAGCAAAATACAAGAAATCCGAAACACCAAATCACGTTTTAAAAGAACAATATACACTAACATGCAATCAACACCCACGTGCCAACATAATACATACAGACGGAGCAAAAACACCGGGAGGAACTGGAGGAGCCGTAATAACTAACGACAAAAAGATGAAAATTCATCTCCCAAATGAAACAACAATTTTTACAGCTGAAGCCTATAGTATCCTCTATGCCCTAAACTATATAAAAGATTCACATGTAGAAAACGCAGAATTCCTCATATGCACGGACGCTTTAAGCATAATAAATCAAACAAATAACACATATACAAAAATACCAATTATTCAGAAGATCCAGGAAAGCATCCACCAGATATCTGAGAAGAACAAAGTAACACTAATGTGGGTGCCATCGCATACAGGCATAACCGAAAACGAAGAGGCAGACCAGATGGCGAAAGAAGTTCCACAGGAAGAACAAACACCTATACCCATTCCAATCCCAGATTTTATTAAAAAAATTAAACAAAAAATAAAAGAACAATGGAGCACTACATGGACTCAAGTTACAGAAAACAAACTAAGAAACATGAAAACAGACACCTCAAAATGGATAAATGTAAAAAACCGAAGTGACCAAATTAAAATCACAAGGCTTAGAATAGGCCATACGAATTTAACACACAAACACATAATACAAAAAACAGAACCAGAAAAATGCAATAATTGCGACACACAAGTAACAATTGAACACATTTTACTAGAGTGTCCAAAATACGAGACATACAGAATGCAAAACAACATATCTCCAACAATGGAAGGAAATTTAGGAAACCAAATCGATAAATTAAATAACACCATAAAATTCTGTCATGACATCAACATTCTCAAAGACATATAAAATGTATTATAAATTATAATTGTTATTAACTACTGTATCGGGTACTAATAACCCCAGCAGTTGAAGTACCCTTATTCTTTAGTAAATAAATAAAAAAAAAATTTCACTTGTAACTAGTAACTTGGAAACTAGTATTTTTTGAGAAACAGGCCCCAGGTCTATTATATATCAAATGTGAACTCGGTATTTGGTGTATTCAAATTATAGTCTGCTCGTCTGTCAAATTTCATATTGTTTCAGGAATATTATATAAGGTTGCATAAAATACTTGTATGCAACTAAAGTATAAACAAGCTTTATGACATTCGGTCAATAATTTTCGTCACTCGGCAAGCCTCGTCACGAAATACTTAACCTCATGTCATACAGCTTGTGTTTACACTCTTTTTGCATAAATAGGTAGCTATTATTTAATACTTTAACACATCATTCTAATGTAGTTAAAGATGATATGTCTTTGTATTTTATGATTAAATATTAGATACTAGTGTGATAATTAATAACTTTCATTATTTATAAAACAGCAATGTAAACAAAGTGATAACACCATAATTACATCAATTTTTAATCATTGTAAAAACAAAAGCTTGTAGATTTCATGGGTCACTTGAATAGCGTGTCATGAAAATGCACGCTATGAACACGAAACATTTTTCGACATGCATTTGGCACCCATATCCACATCACTTCGTTAGTTATATATGTACGGTTATACACGTCATATTTTAGAAGCAGTTAGCGTATTTTTATTTTTGTAAGAGGAAATCACTGAACTCAATATATACTACTAGAATGTGCCGTCAGCTTCATATTGTGCGAAAAAAGAAAGTATGACGTGGGTTTTTTTCCGTCTTTGTTTTATACATTCAGAGTTAAAAAATTATTTTCATTGACAAATATCAAATAGTGCACTTTCAGTACTGTTATTTTTATTCTTATTGTCGACATTAAGGAACATTCTACTTCCATTTTTTGTTGTATTGGAGTCAAAATGGTTGTATATATTATTTAGGGCCGGTATTTTCATTTGCGAATAAAGGTTTAGATATATTTATCCTTCAGATAAATATTTTTGTTGTCTTTTCACTTTTCACAAATAAATTTATTCGAAAGAATAAAAGCTGTTATTCGCGGAATAAATTATTCAGTACTTGGGTAGCGAATAATCGTGTATTCATAACTTCATTACATTTCCACATATTGCAAATATATTAACAAAATGGATATATTAAATATTTTTGATGATTATGAAGATATTTTATACTATGAATTGACAAATAACGTGCGAAATCGATCACACGCCATCAGACTGCGACATAACCACATACATGAAAGAATTTTTTGACAGATTTCGATTATGAAAACAACTTATTATTTCATATTGAGGATCTTAGTTTTTGATCTGAAACAGTAAATAGGTAAATTATAAAGGTCCTGTCATTTGACGCTGGAAAAATATTTTCAAATTCTGGATACTTTTGTTGAACACAATGGCAAACATTTGCTTTGAACTGAAAGAAATATACAAAAAGTACAAGGACAATTTTACAATATACATATATCATCTCGTTTACCACACATGATTGCTGAATGAGACAGTACACTTGTTAAATTACAGTCTGCCAGGGCTAAAAATACAGAAGAATATAGATGACATTAGAGTAGAGATGTCAAACATTTTCATAATTTGAAGTAAAAATTAGATTACCTGAAGAAAGAAATATTCAAGAATGGACTCCATTTGGATTTACAACTATTTATGCAATAACTCCTTACTACTTTACTACATTGCTTAATTTTTATATTAACTTTTTGACATTGACATGTGGGGTTATTACAATTTTGTTTTATTTTTTAATTTATTTTTTATAAATAGTGCAGGGCTGATGTGCCAGAGCGAAAAGGAAGGAAAACCCCGTGATGCTATCGATCTCGGCTTGTTTTGTTACTATAAAAATATCGCATCATGGCGCATTCTAGTAATATAATATTGAGTTCAGTGAGGGAAATGCATTCTAAATCAGCATAAATAAAAAGTGTCCTAATAATGCATTCATTTAAACTTTGTAGCCACGCATAATATTGAGTTAAATACTCAATAGAATTTATAATATGTACGTATTTCAATAAAAAAGTGAATTATATAAATAAATATTTGGGTAATAACGATATATCTGTACCGTTGAGGACGTTTACCTGGCATCACGTCACGGGCCTTCAAAGCAATGTGCAGAGAAAGAGAGAGAGATAGAGTGAGTCAGTGAGAGGGAGAGAGATAGAGAAAGAGAGAGAGCACTACTAAGGTCATTTGTGCTATTTGAAAACTGTACGTGCTTGAGTATACGATTAATGGAATTAATTATTGATGTAAATTACTACTGATCTTTATTGTACTTATTGCAGCCAAATTTCCAACTGAAGTTCAATTTTATGGGCAGATATACATAAATGTAATAATTTCCTTTAACTTATTTCTAAGCAAATAATAAGTTTATTCGGTTTTAATAATCCTTTTTATATAAACCTAGTTTTATCTTTGACTTCAAATTATAACCGCGCCTGGAAGTTTATGGCAAGTGCAAATTGCACTACTTCTAAAATAATCTGCTTTATATGTATTTTTTTCTATTTTGGTTCTTTAATATGTACTTTATGAAACCCATTTGGATGTCATAAAATACTTCTTTATGACATCCAAATGTGTTTCATAAAGTACATATTAAACAACCGAAATTGAAATTTCTGGTCATGAAATAACGTACATTTTTTGAGAAAATGACCAAAATAGAAAAAATAAAATAAAATACACGTTTCATAAGACATTTCAGCGCACTTGTCCCCTTAGAAAACGAGCGCTAAAATAATTTATTTCCAAATAAAAAAAATGAGAATTACCTACATTTTGTTCATAAGGAGCATAGTCCCACAGATTATTTTGACCAGAAGGAAGAACTACTCATTTTCTTCGACCATAAAATTATACAAATTCTATAAAGAGAAAAACTGCGACATAATAAACAGATCTAACATAAACATATGACAAAATTACAACTTCTGTTATGTATGCAAAATTGTTTTCTTTTCCCCATATTCGTTTCTATATTTTTCAGCAGATTTTTTCGGAATCAATTTTCCGTTTGTTTCCGAAGATTTTAATCAGATTTGATCGGAACTGTTGTTTTTCCTACTCAATTTTGAAAAATATTAGACATTTCAAAAAGAAATTAAGACCAAACGACGTAATTTTTAAGAATGAAAATAAAGGAGGAATTATTATAAATTTTTGTCCAAAAATGCGACACAGGTATGAAATAAAATTTTGTATATCATACGTCCGTTAAATGATTTTCACGGTACTCATTTCGAAATTTCTGACTCGACTCCTTCGTCGCCCCATCCGGAAACATCTTATTCGTACCGGAAAAAATCATTTAACGGACTAAAAAGCGAAACTACGAGGGCCAAGCTAGAATTACTGAGTGCAAGGAAATCAAGTAAGCAGTAGAAAACTAAATTTGTGTAATCATTTTAAATAGTTTTTGAAATTAAATGTAAAAATAAAGTTTATAACTCAATATATTTGAAAGTATGGTTGTGAGTGAAATTATGGAATTAACCAGAACGCATTTTTTAATTATTATGATTTATAAGTTGACATTTTTTGTCAGATCTGAAACTAATTTGACTGTTTTATGACCCACAGTACTTTTTACCTTCCGTCACCTTTAGGTAAGGAAGGTATTGTCTTTGGTCAAAAAATTCGGTGGTGAGTTTTTGATGAATAAGCACGTTTTAGGGTCCCTACAATACGATTTTACTATTTTTACGATGATGTCTGTATGTGTGTGTGTGTGTGTGTGTGTGTGTGTGTGTGTGTGTGTGTGTGTGTGTGTGTGTGTGTATGTATGTGTGTGTGTGTGTGTGTGTGTTTGTGTGTGTGTGTCTGTGTGTGACAAAATTTTCTAATGCGATAACTCTAATACTACAATTCCAAAAATTATAATTCTTTCGTATTCCTCTTCGTTACATCCATGTGAAGAGCTGATTAGATTTTGGTTATAATTGGTCAACCGGAAGTACCCTCATTTGAAGATTTTAACAGTTTTTCTTGAAAAAACGATGTTAAATATCATTTATTCACATTTAATGTTATTATAAATATTAAAGACTTATTTATTCTCTATGCGATTTGAATGCATTTTATACTTCATATTAAATGGACATAGAGTTAAAAAATTATAAAGAAATTAAATATCATATATATTAGTCAGCTTTGCTATAACTCTGGAAACAGCTGCTACATTAAGAAAATTCTGATTGAAAGGTGTCAGTGTCAAGTGCAGTTGACAGTATGTTTATGTTATAATTTTACTGGAAATATAGGATCTTTTGTTAGAAACTCTCTGTATGGAATTTGTATAAAATACATACAACTGCCTTAAGGTAATGTACAAGAAATATAATCTTTTGCAAGGAAATTTCTGTATGACATTTATACAAAATACATAGAACTGACGGAAGGTAATGTGCTGGCCACATCAGATTTTTTAACATAATGTTTTGCAATATTTTTCTTATTAATAATTATTACCTTCCGTCACCTTTAGGTAAGGAAGGTATTGTCTTTGGTCAAAAAATTCGGTGGTGAGTTTTTGATGAATAAGCACGTTTTAGGGTCCCTAGAATACGATTTTACTATTTTTACGATGATGTCTGTATGTGTGTGTGTGTGTGTGTGTGTGTGTGTGTGTGTGTGTGTGTGTGTGTGTGTGTGTGTGTGTGTGTGTGTGTGTGTGTGTGTATGTATGTATGTATGTGTGTGTGTGTGTGTGTGTGTGTGTGTGTGTGTGTGTGTGTGTGTGTGTGTCTGTGTGTGACAAAATTTTCTAATGCGATAACTCTAATACTACAATTCCAAAAATTATAATTCTTTCGTATTCCTCTTCGTTACATCCATGTGAAGAGCTGATTAGATTTTGGTTATAATTGGTCAACCGGAAGTACCCTCATTTGAAGATTTTAACAGTTTTTCTTGAAAAAACGATGTTAAATATAATTTTTTCACATTTAATGTTATTATAAATATTAAAGATTTATTTATTCTCTATACGATTTGAATGCATTTTATACTTCATATTAAATGGACATAGAATTAAAAAATGATAAAGAAATTAAATATCATATATATTAGTCAGCTTTGCTACAACTATGGAAACAGCTGAAACATTAAAAAAATTCTGATTGAAAGGTGTCAGTGTCAAGTGCAGTTGACAGTATGTGCATGTTATAATTTTACTGTAAATATAGGATCTTTTGTTAGAAACTTTCTGTATGGAATTTGTATAAAATACATACAACTGCCTTAAGGTAATGTACAAGAAATATAATCTTTTGCAAGGAACTTTCTGTATGACATTTATACAAAATACATAGAACTGACGGAAGGTAATGTGCTGGCCACATCAGATTTTTTTTTATAAAAATTTGTTGTTATTTTCGTAAATAATTAAATTAAGAGTTTGACGCCAAAAGTAGTCATGAAAAACAACCCTCCATTCCTGTGTCGTAGAAGCACATACATTACGTCATTCACAGCCAATAGAAAAACAGTTTTTCCATCACCTTCGTTTATTTTTGTTATTTAGATAAATAAACGTAGGCGTTAGTTTGTCACATATAAATAACAAACTTCTAATTTGACATTTGACGTTGACATTTTCCATTATAAATGAGTAATAAAGTAATAGTAACTAGTACAGACTACATTCAAGCTAAGTCGGACAGTTTACTGAAAGTCGATAGATGGATGATGGCTCAATTTATATCAGAAAGCGATTTTTTGACTGCTGTCGAAATTAGGGGTGTTAAAGAGTTAAGGTAAAATTAAACGTAAAAACGCAACTAACAGCTCTTCGACCTATTATTTCCAGCCACAATTTTCTTTTCTTCGCATCTTTTAGCATATTTATAAATTCAATAGTAGGTTTGCTCCTAGTAGCATTTTTGCAAGAAAGTACCATACTATACTATAATTTACTCATTTTATGTTGAATTTTATATTATCTAACACGAACCAAACTCAAAAATTTGACATTTGTTTGACAACTTTGACAATATACTTATCATGACACAAAACACAAAGAATTGACACTATAAAGGGACAAATTGAAGCCGATGAAGACGTATGTGTTGTGACGTCACATTCTGTTTCAGATCACGTGACTTTTTCAATATATCCAAATTTCAAAAATTAATTGTAAAATATCTAATGGATATTTGCTGATATTTTCAAATTTGAGGCCATTTAAATAATATTATCTTTTTAAATTTAATACTTAGGAGGCATATAAAAATTCTTTCAACAACCCTATTAAAATAAAATTGTAAACCATGTGTCGTAGCGGAACTCTTGTATTATATTTTTATATATCATACTTAGATCCATTTCAAACTAAATTCTTTAATTGTATATGTAGGTATAAAGCAGATTGGCACACCCAGAAATGGGTAATATGCCGTGATAATATATTTAAAGTAACTTATTTTTTGTAAATTTATAAAAAAAATCTGGTGTGGCTATCACAATACCTCCCGCCATTTACAGCCCGAGTCCCGAAAAAAATTTTTTGGATTAGCGAATTTTACTCTAATTTTGACAGTTTATTTCTTAAAATATAGTCTAATCTAATCCAAATGACTACCTTTTTTTAAAACCCCTCAACAGGATTAAATCCCAATTACACACACATCCATGCCTTAGTGGGATTCGAACTCGGAGCCCCGAGGGCAGTCATGACATGAGGCGTTGCTCTAACCATTGAGCCACCGGAACTATAATAAAATGAAGATTAAATTTTAAATACCGGGATAGAATAGAATTCACTAATCCAAAAATGAGGATTAGCTTGAATATTTTTGCGAATCGTTAATTTTTATTAATCTAAATATATACTTTCATATTTACTAATGCTGGAAACTGTTTTGAATTCCTTTTCTATTGCTCTATTTACTTTTTCCTTTTTAAACCGTTACTAATTTTATTTTGAAATAATTAGTTCCTTGATAATGACATTTATCTGTCAGTTACATACACTTGAATAACTGCGTTTTGTTTGTTTAAAGCATAGGCTCTGGGATAATAATAACTTTATAAATTTATCCGTAAAATATATAGAAAAAGTATTAATATAAAAATAAGAGTAATTCATTTGAAAATTATGTTTGTGTCTAAATAATGCTTTTCTGAAAGATTTATGTTCTTCACTTATTTTTGCAAAATACAAAAATAGACTTAAATATAAACCAAGGAATAATAATTTGATTTAAACGGCAACGCCACTGGGTAATTATTAGCACAGAGGGCAGTGTAGTAGATATTTAGGTATCTGTAATTCTACGACATACGTCATTATTATTTATAGTGTGTTAGAAAGTAATACCACTATTTACGTATATGTCACCCCACATAAATTAAATAGACATAGGTCAAATAATCTTTCTCTTTCTAATACAAAATGTTGCTAAGCTACTGCTGTAAAGTGATGTGTATACTTTCTTCGAACAAATAACCTTGAATAGTCAACTTTAGTGAATAATAGTGTAGCTAGTAATATATACTTGGGACGGTTGGAGGTAAAAAAGTTTAAATTTCCCGTCAAAAGAGTGCTACCAACCGTGGGGCGGTTGAGCAAAAAGTCACTAGATTTTACCAAATTTACAAAAAGTCACGTAATCTAGTTTTGCACAATCGCCCCCATACCTACTTATGTCCTACCCACAGACTATCTATACCTAACGGCAACAGACACGACAGATAGTGTTATTTTTAAAACTGCAGTTACGCAACTACCGACGTTAGGGTGAACTAATACCTAAAAGTTCGCCACTTGGCAGGATTTTTAAATCAAGGACTATAATTATTACAGAAATATATTATAAATAAAAGAACAATTAGGTAAAATAAGCTTTTTATTTACAATTTTTTTTTTTACAAAACAAGATAAATGTATTATAAAACTCCAGTCACGTTAATTAATTTGTTAAAATATGCTCAGTCGAAATTTCAACTTATCTAAAGATACAATAAAATTATGTAAATATAATTGTAGCAACCCTGAAGAAGATTTGAGAAAAGTGGAAACGTTAGCCGAGTATATTTTAATAAATTGACCAGCGAGAATAAATTTATATAATGATTTCGTTGAAAATATGACTTTCTTTTATTTACACTTCTGGACGAGAATCTTGCAGCTTTTCCTGTTTAATTGTCAACAACGAGCATCGTTTTAAAATGGAATGTCCTACTTTAGTCAAAACAATATGCATTTTTGAAAGACAAGCATGTTATATCCATTCTTATCGCACACGCTTCTGTAAGAGAGATAAATATATGCTAATTTGTTAATTCATTCATGATACAGATGACCTTGATCGGACATCTTCCAAAAACTTTACTGTATATAAAAATATTTCTTTATGATCCAAGTTAAAAAAAATGTATGTATATAAAAATAGTCGTGTTGGTTTGATGGTATGGTGCGTAGATAAAATGGGAAGAAATGAACATGCAAGGTCTCGCCGCAAGGCAAGGTGCTGTGCTTGGCAAACAGCTAGTCGTGCCGCACTGCCAGAAGGTAATGGGCTCTGTCGCCTGCAAATTGCGTTCCGATAACAAAGTTATGAATCTATAACCACCGGTCAGCGTACAATCCACTGTTCCACGCCCATCCGCTCCCTCTCGCTTCATTTCGGTTTCACAAAATGAAAATTCGATCTCAGCAAAATTTCATTTTATAACCCATGAAATGATTGTGTAGGAATCCTCCAACAGATATGGACAAGTACTCGTAATTACAAAATACTCTACTTGTGCTGCTTTAATTTTTTTATTACCAAACTAACTTCTTTGTAATTACTGATATACGATATAAATATATTATTTGGATAATGCAAGTAAATTTCGAGTTGCGCAACATTTATTTTATCATCATACGCACTATCGTTAAACATATTTCTACTCCTGCTCTGAAAATACAATCTTCTGGTTTGTTTTTCATGCTGAAAGCGACTCTTTGCAGCACACTTCGGTATGAGGAGCCGTTTGTTCCATTTATAAAAGTAACTAAATAAATTTATTTACACTGATAAATAAAATTTCTTTCAATAAATATAAATTTTTTCTTTGATAAATAAAATAATTATTGAGAAAAAATCTTTATGATAAATAAAAATTTCCGTGTAAAAAATAATAATATCCAGATTTTAGTGAATAGGCACGCTTTAAGGTCCCTAGAATCCGATTATAACATTTTTACGATGATGTCCATATGTATGTGTGTGTGTGTGTGTGTGTGTGTGTGTGTGTGTGTGTGCGTGCGTGTGTGTGTGTGTGTGTGTGTGTGTGTGTGTGTGTGGTGTGTGTGTGTGAATGTGTGTGTGGATGTGTGTGTGGATGTTGGATCCACGATATCTCAAATACTATAAGACTTAAGACATTTTTAACTACGGATTCCTCAATCTAACAATAATGGGAACAGTTGATTAAGTTTTGGTAACAATTGGACAACCGGAAGTAGTAGTTACAAGAAAAAAATCATCTAAATATTATTTATCGAAAATTTATGTAAATACTTATATTAAAGAACGTTAAATTCTTTATTCGATAAATATAAATTCACTATTATATCTTCTATAGATTTAGAAATAAAGAAATGCATATAAAATAATTTGATGTAAAAATTCTCAGATCAAACTACTTCAAGGCAAGAAATTCAAATGTTTGTAATTCACACATAAATGTCACTGTCAAAAATATTTGTATGCCGCTGTCAAAAATATTTGTACATCATTATGAAGATTATGAAAATAAAAGAAAGTCAACAATGCAAAAGAATATATCTAAAAAAGAATACAAAAGGAATTTGCGAAAAAATGACGAATAAAAGAAAAAGAAAAGGAAAGTAGAAAAAAAATTCAGGATATTGAATATAAAGAAAATGTATGTATTGTACATAATTTATATTAAAATAATTATTTTGTAGTGAGACATGAATATATGTATTTGTATTTCAAAATATTTTTCGTTTTATTCGTACAACCAGGTAAAATATCTGGCGAGAGGTTATGTGCTGGCCACATCAGATTTTTTAAGATAATTTTAAAAATCTTAAAAATTATAGTATACAAGGTGTATCAGAACTAGCGTAAAAAAATTAATAGCATATTCCTGACATCATTTTGAGTAAAAAAATTTATATAAGTTAGGTCCTATTCCTTCTGGTTACCAAAATACAAATGTTAAAAAAATTGTAAATAGCAGCAATTTTTTAAATTTTTCTTATCAAGATACCTTCAAACTAGAATAATAAACAATGAAAAACAATGCAAAATTAATCTAAAATTGACATTTTTACCTGAGTAATTGTTATTGTGAAATGGATGGGTTTAGTGTTGCAGAATACGCAGATATATATTTGTGTATGGATTCTGTGATGGTATTGCCCTCCGCGCGTCCAGAGAATATCAAAATAGGTATCCCAACAGACGTCAACCGTCCCATCGCGTATTTGTACGCACTTTTCAAAGGTTGAGAGAAAATGGGACAGTAGCTGCTCGGGGTGGAGTTCAAAATGATGGTATTGGACCGCGCAATATTTACGAAGAAAATGTTATTGATGCAGTTCTTGATGATCCGAGAACGAGCACTCGACGAATCGGAAGAAAATTACACATGTCTGTTTGGCGGATATTAAACCGCGAAGAACTACATCCATATCATTTTCAACGCAGGCAAGGTCTCGAACCTGCAGATTATGGTCCACGTTTAGAGTTTTGTCACTGGTTATTAAACCAAAATGCCAATGACCCACATTTTCTTTCAAAGGTATTGTGGTCCGATGAGGCATAGTTTACAAGAGATGGAATAAATAATTTTCATAACAGTCACCTATGGTCTCTTGATAATCCACACGTTATCAGTCAGTCACGGTTTCAGCAACGTTTCAGTGTAAATATTTGGGCTGGAATACTTAATAATCAGTTTCTGGAAATCGAAGTTTTAAATAACCATTTAACTTCGGAACTATACATAGAATTTTTAGAAAACAGACGTGAAATGATGGAAGAAGTACTTCTCCAGATACGACAACAAATGTGGTATCAGCATGACGGCGCCGTCCTCATTACGGAAGACAAGTGACTGCTTGGTTAAATCAGCATTACCCGAATAGATGGATAGGACGCGGAAGTCCTATCCGATGGCCCGCACGATCTTCCTATTTATGTCCTCTGGATTACTATTTATGGGGACACATAAAGCAAATGGTGTATAGTGTTCAAATAAACACACGCAACAAATTGTTAGAAAGAATATGAAACGCTGGATCTGACATTCGTAAAAACCAAAATACACTTAATTTAGATTATGATTGCATGATTCGTCGATGTCAAGCTTGCTTTAGAGCTCAAGGGTCAAAATACAAAAAATATTACATTTAATTCGTTTAAAATTGAACATAAATTATTTACGTTATAAGGCTGGGAAGTGAGTTATTACGGTACGAATGAGAAGTTTACGGCCGAGGTGACAAAGGAGCCGAGTCAGGAATTTCAAAATGAGCACCGTAATACTTCACGGCCGTATGACGTACAACATTTTATTTCATACTGTCTACGTGTTTTAATAATTTATATTAATTTAAACTTGTCTATTTAACTTAGATCACATCATCTTTGAATGTGTGACAATTGCTAATTTGAGTCCAGGAAATGGAACATTACAGGACCGGGGCCGAGAAATGTTTCCAGGCAACATTTCCCGGCCCCGGTACTATAATGTTCCATTTCCCGGACTCAAATTAGCAATATAAAGTAGTATATAACAGACAGTAAGAAGTAAATTATATTATAACATCAATAAGATAACATTTTCTGTTTGTCAAGCTGGGCAGCAAGGGAAATTCTGTGCACAGACATTGACAATCTTTATCAGAAGAACTGTCCGATGAGCTGGAGTCAACATTGCCAACCGAAATGATGAATGATTCTATTAAGTCGTCCATTATTCCGTCCACCTTACACATTTTTTCTTCTTCCTCGATGACGTGTTCTACACAATTTTTCTAGTCAGCAGATGTGACATTTTGCACCGCCTGTTGATAAAGACATTTCACATCATTTAGCTTAAAAGTGGTATTTTTTTATGCCACTTCATTCTTTATTTTTGCCCATATCAACTCAATTGGATTGAGTTCACAGTGGTAGGGAGGCAATCTTAACACAATTTTGTTACTGTTCTTTGCCATTTCGTCAGTCACATATGAATTGTATTTTTCTTTATGTTGGTGGATAAGATGAAGAAGTTCTGATCGAACCACGTCAAAGCTAATATTTCTTGATTATAACCATTCCTGCATTGCTCGTTTTCTGGACAATGATGTTGGTATTTTGTGAAGTTTACGGCTATGGTAGGAGGCATTGTCCATGACAATAACAGCATTTTCGGGTAATTTGTTAAGCCGTTTCGCTAACCATTCTTCAAATACAGTTGCATTCATTTCTTCATGATAATCGGAAGATTTTTTACCTTCAAAGAGTAGCAACGCATCATCCACGAATCCATGTTCAGATCCACAATGAAAAGTGATAAGTCGTCGTCCTTTCCCTGTAGGATTTTTTAACCCAGTAGATAAATCTTCAAGGAAAGTATGTCTTTGATTTTCGACACCACTATCTACCCAAACTTTTTATTTCGTATGACCTTCATTCAACCAAGTTTCATCCAGGTTATAAATAATACATTTTTATATTGTTTTATAGTTCTGAGTTATCGTCGCCTCCATCGAATAATATGGTCACGTTCAATTAAAATACTTCTTCTGTTTCGTTTCAAGTATCTAAAGAATAATACATATATATTATTTATGTACCAAATGTATTTAAAAAAAAACTTATTTGCAATTAATCAGCTTCATTAATTTATACAATGAAGAACGCGAGAAAGGAGGCAAATCTGGGCGACGTTTTACTACTTCCAAAATCTTATCCAAAGTTGGCAATTCGTTCCTGTGAAAGAATTCATGCACTATCCGCCGTAAGTTCTTTACATATTGGTTAAATGTTGCAACTAGTTGGGGCCTTCCTCCATAATGGTTAGAAGATGTAACAAATCCTTTCTGCTTATATACTTTATCTACCCGATAAACAGTAGATTTTGCTACTTCTACAGAAAGAAATTCATCATTATTATGGCACTAAAATATGTAATTTTATTTGATTTTCTTACCTAATGTTCTTACCGGCGGAATTTTTAAACATTTGAACATATTTAATACGAGTATGCTCTGCTTTTCGGCGACAGATAAAGGCCCCAAAACAAGACGTTTTCTTTTCTTTATGGGTAAAAATTACGTACTTGTACCAGGCTTTTCATACATGATTCAAAATAAATAAATTCAAATATAAAGCAAAACTCGAAACTCGAATATGAAAAAAACTAAATGAAAAAAAAAACTCTAATATAAAACACTAAATGAAAAAACACGGGTAAAACAAAACTCGAATACAAAAAAATAAATGAAAAATCATGAGTAAAAGAAAACTCAAAGATAAGAAAACCGAAATGAAAAAACACGAGTAAAAATAAACTCGAATATAAAAAACTAAATGAAAGAAACACAAATAATATCGAATCAACAATCAACATTATTAGTGCTGATTTATTTTAAAGTCACATAAATACGAAAATCAAAACAGAAGAAGATAACCTCCAAACGAATGACAACTAATACATCAAATGCAAAATCTTTGTGCAGTGTAAACCTGGTATAAATGCATATACAGAATGTTGAATACGTGTTACAAATTTATAGGGTTTGTAGAGAATCCAAATAGACTAAGTTTTACTAATAAACGTATATCTGGAAACGCACGGTTTTCGAGCTATACGCTCTTAAAATTTAAGTACCTATCTTCATTTTAGTTGTCTGTGACCTGTTATTTCATTTCTAGCATTGAAATTTTTAAATAATTTTATTCATATTTCCAACTTCAAGCATTGCTCCTTCGGAGCATATTTTGATACATACATTAGCAACCATGTTATCGTAATCGCGAACATAATTCAGTGCTAAAAGTGATAATAAACAAAAATAATAACTGAAGGGACAGACCATAAGTCAACTATATTTAAGGTAGATAATTACTCTTTTAGAAACCTGCAGCTTGAAAACTGTCCGTTTCCGGATATGAGTTTATCAGTAAAAGTAATTCTATTTTGCATTTGTAACACGTATTCATTACCACCCTGTCAATCTGCTTTGTACGGAGATATCAGTAATGATAAAACTAATAAAATTACCCCTTAACCTTAAAATTAATTTTAATAAAAACTAAATACGTATTTTATTAGTTTTAGTTATATTTAACCTTAGACTCTATCAAGTATTAATTGTTGAACAAACCACGGATGTTATGAATCATAACAGGCCTTATTAGAATCCTTGCTCTATTTTAAACTAACATATGCGATAATTATATGATACTCAAAAGATTCCTAAGTGTTTACTATTTATTAATAGCCAGTTACACAGCTTATAGTTAAATTGATAATCATTGGTTAAATTGACAATATCGTATCGAAACGAAAAGTCAAATGAGTTATTAAATAATACTGTCAATTTTTTTTGGCAGCCTCTGTAGTTAAGACATTAACAAGGAGCTTTGCAACTGGCAATTAATTAAATAATTAAAAAGAAAGAATTTTAAATTTGAAGTACGAGTAAAGTAAGA
Source organism: Harpalus rubripes (assembly GCA_963082715.1). NCBI lineage: Eukaryota > Metazoa > Arthropoda > Insecta > Coleoptera > Carabidae > Harpalus > Harpalus rubripes. The sequence goes on along the minus strand of OY720448.1, from coordinate 34,724,936 downwards.
TATTAATAAAAAGTCTTCCGTCTATTTGATTTTTACAAATTTTATTTATGTTATGATCGGATAACCGAGACTACTGTAGTTTAGTGTTTAATTTACTCATGTACTTATTAAGAAAATATAAGGGAAATAACAGCGGCATTGCTTCCTAAATGAAAGTATAATTGACTGCCGTGCGTCTTCGTGCAACATTAATGAATACTGTGAAATGTTTTCCGGGCTGCAGCATATATTATGCGACTATATGTTTCCAAAAAGTTATTTATAGTTTTAACTGTGTTCCACTTTCAGTGAACGAATGTTTCTTTCGTGACAAGAACTTGTATTCATGTCAAAAACTTAATACCTTCTTAGAACTAATTACCCGCAGCTCGAGTGCAAAGAGTGATAACTTTGTGGTTCTAATTGTTTTATAAGCCCAATATTAACAAGGTATTATATTTTAATTCTAGTCGATCGATCATTTAATTCCTATATAATTTAATATTAAAAAAGCGAGCTTTCTTTATAATTACAATTATCCTGTAATTTATTGTATAGTATTAAGTAGAGCGGATCAATAGATAAGCAGCACTCTGAGTTGACGAACTGGTAACTCACTGATTCAATTTGTTATATACAGTGGCGTAACACTGCAGCCATGGGCTTGTATTCTCGAGACAATCCGGGACTCTATGTAGATAAGAAAAGTAGATTTTACTGACCCCATAACAGGGCACTTTAAAAAATACATTTTAAAAAATATATGTACATAATTAATGAAGGTGTCCACAAGGTATTCCACTATTTTAAATTTTTTAATGTTATTATTCATGAATAGTTATATCTATGTATTATAGTCCAATAAACGATGAATTTTTTATATGTTGTATAGGATGGTTGGTTAATGAAAACTCCAAATTTCCACAAATCCCCTTCCTCCGCTCCCTCCGCCATCTTGTAAAAACCACCATAAATCGGCGCTTTTTTACCTTCCGTCACCTTCAGGTAAGGAAGGTATTGTCTTTGGTCAAAAAATTCGGTAGTGAGTTTTTGATGAATAAGCACGTTTTAGGGTCCCTAGAATACAATTTTACTATTTTTACGATGACGTCTGTATGTGTGTGTGTGTGTGTGTGTGTGTGTGTGTGTGTGTGTGTGTGTGTGTGTGTGTGTGTGTGTGTGTGTGTGTGTGTGTGTGTGTGTGTGTGTGTGTGTGTGTGTGTGTGTGTGTGTGTGTGTGTGTGTGTGTGTGTGTGTGTGTGTGTGTGTGTGTGTGTGTGTGTGTGTGTGTGTGTGTGTGTGTGTGTGTGTGTGTGTGTGTGTGTGTGTGTGTGTGTGTGTGTGTGTGTGTGTGTGTGTGTGTGTGTGTGTGTGTGTGTGTGTGTGTGTGTGTGTGTGTGTGTGTGTGTGTGTGTGTGTGTGGTGTGTGTGTGTGTGTGTGTGTGTGTGTGTGGTGTGTGTGTGTGTGTGTGTGTGTGTGTGTGTGTGTGTGTGTGTGTGTGTGTGTGTGTGTGTGTGTGTGTGTGTGTGTGTGTGTGTGTGTGTGTGTGTGTGTGTGTGTGTGTGTGTGTGTGTGGTGTGTGTGAGTGTGTGTGTGTGTGTGTGTGTGTGTTGTGTGTGTGGTGTGTGTGTGTGTGTATGTGTGTGTGTGTGTGTGTGTGTGTGTGTGTGTGTGTGTGTGTGTGTGTGTGTGTGTGTGTGTGTGTGGTGTGTGTGTGTGTGTGTGTGTGTGTGTGTGTGTGTGTGTGTGTGTGTGTGGGTGTGTGTGTGTAAAAAAATTTTCGTCTACGATAACTAATACTACAATTCCAAAAATTATAATTCTTTCGTATTTCTCTTCGTTGCATCCATATGAAGAGCTGATTAGATTTTGGTTATAATTGGTCAACCGGAAGTACCCTCATTTGCAGATTTTAACAGCTTTTCTTGAAAAAACTATGTTAAATATCATTTTTTCACATGTAATGTTATTATAAATATTAAAGAACATTGTATTCTCTATACGATTTGACTACATTTCATACTTCATATTAAATGGATATAGAGTTATAAAATTATAAAGACATTAAATTTCATAAATTAGCCAGCTATGCTAGAAACAGCTACTGTATTAAGAAAATTCTGATTGAAAGATGTCAGTGTCAAGTGCAATGACATATTCGTAGTATATTTGTGTTAGGATCTTTTTGCTCGAAATTTTCTGTATGAAATTTGTATAAAATATATACAACTGTCGAAAGGTAATGTACATAAGAAATTTATAATCTTTTGCAAGGAACTTTCTGTATGGATTTTATAGAAAATACATACGCATTTACGAAAATTCTACCGGTAGATACCGCATCTACCGGCTGTGTTCGAAAACACGAGTGGTAAAAGTTACCGTGTTCGAAAATTGTTCAATATCTAGCAAAATCCATATACCGGATTCAAGAAGAATCTAATCTCAAAAAAAGGTAGTGATGCAAAGCGAAGCATGCGCGGTAAAAGTGTTGAAAGTAGGACTTTGCTCATTTCGTTAACTACGTCAAATTTGTAACCTGTTTTAAATTTTCAAATTTCCTCGTATGTTATGGATCTACCCTGTTTACTACTGCGTTCTTAAAATATCGATTCCGGTAGCTATAAACTGATAAAAGCTGTATACAGGTAACAGTTCACCGGTAGAATTTTCGTAAATACCTCATATAACTGACGGAAGGTAATGTGCTGGCCACATCAGATTTTTCAGTTTTTCACCTATAACTTCTATCTGGTGAATTTTAGCAAAAAAAAGTTATTTGCCGACTTGTAGAGGATGAAATTTTCTAAAAATTTGATATGAAATTTTTTTTCCACGATTCATAACAACAGAGCTATGAAGCTCCCAAAAAAGGCAACAATTGCGCACTTAGCAAAATTTTGAGTTTCTTTCCACTTTACATCGCAAGAACTCCGTAACACTTCATTTTAGCGTAAAAGCCCTCATATTGAGTCTTGTAGAGAATTTAATTGCCTACAAAATCCGTTTATCAATTTCTTTTTACGACCAATGCAACAGAGTAGGGGTAAATTTACAAAAAACGAAAAAGTGCGTTTTTTCCAAGTTTAGTGCAGCAACAGTCTTTGGCTCAGTATTTCCAGTTATACAACTATTATTTATTATCATTATGTGTTGTTGAATGTCAGCGAAGTCTTCTGGGACTACTAGAGAAAACTGTTATAAAACAGCACTTACTTTTTTTATTTGCCTTTCTAGTGCTCTTAACTTGACATTGGACATTTGCCGTATATATATATATATATATATATATATATATATATATATATATATATATATATATATTTATATATAAATTATGTTATACCCATTTCCTTTGTTTGACCATATAGGAAAACTACTAAGTTGTTATCAACCATGATAACAGTTAACACTTGTACTTTTCTGCTATAACCAGTATATACCAGATTATTCTGGAATTGTAGTTATAAAAATCTATGTATTCTAGTGATAAGCGTTCATTATTGTATTAACGACTCTCCACGTTACATATCGACTCGATAAGTGATTCTTTGTACTTAGAGAATATAAGTTCAATAAATAAATTTATGAAAATAAACTTTTGTTTTTTTTCAATATTAAGTTGAACACAAATTTAATTGGCGCAGTCGGTAGGATGCCAAAAGGGCCTTAACAATTCAGTGAAGTCGAAACGTTTCGAGCCTTTGAAAATATCAATTTTCTGAAAATTGGCATCAACAACTCAACGAACTTACGGCTAAAACAGTAGCCCATCAGAGACCTATTCATACGGTCCATCTCTAACGGAATCCACACGGAGAGCCTTGCTGTTCAGCTGCCACAACCAGTGAAACACGGCGACCCACATTCCAAGTACCAGCCCACAAATCGAGAACTTGCTGAGACTACACCCAGTCATCACGTTCCGAAGGCCTGCAGAATCACACCAGTAATTCCCGCTACGATGAGCGTAACCATCACCCTTCTATTTGTACTGTAAGTCTTTCTGTAAAGCTTTTACATTTATAAAATTGTCCAGTCAAGCAGGGACTATACTGCAAGACAAACTTATAAAATTACTAACAAAACAAAATCGTTAAATAATAAAACAACCAGTCAGGTCGGGTTTATACGACGAGACAAATAAATAAAATAAATTATATAACAAATATATGTCATCACCAGAAAATAGTGACATAGAATACGAGACGTTCGAAACAGATCGTATACTAGTAGAATTAATCTCTGATAGTTTTAACAAAATAAATTTAAACTCAGAAAACCCAGTCACAATGACTACAATCAGTCTACAAGACATTGACCATTACATGAAAATCGTTCCTCCTTATGATGGAAACGTAAAACATTTACATGCTTTCATAAAAGCATGCGACGAAGCAAAAGAAGTTCTTGAATGCTTCACATTAACAGAAATAAATAGAAAATATGCTTTTGGAATTTTAAAAACAAAATTTGTAGGAGATGCTAGATTAATAATATCTGAAAATACATTTTCCGATTGGGCAGAATTAAAAACATACTTAAGTTCAAACTTCGAAGACAGGCTAAAACCTGAAACATTATTCTATAAAATAATTACAACAAAACCCCAACAGAATAACATTTATAAATTCTTAAAAGAAATTCAAAATATTTTTCAAAATTACAAAGGGAAAATTGAAACCCAAGAAAAGAGTAAAGACAAAACAAAATTTTTAATAACACATATACAAAAATTATTTTCCATCACTTCATAGATTGTTTACCCTATAATACAAAAGGCGCATTCATAAATGCAAATCCCACTTCACTTGAGGAGTGTGAATATTTAATTAACAACGAATTCAACTTCCTGTTGCACAATTCACCAATGCAAAAACCCAATCCTACTCCTAAACCATCCGCACAAGCGCAGAACTTTAGATTTGTACCCCCACCTCAGAAATTTCCCGGACAGAAATTTCCTAACCTACCAATAAGGTTTAATCAACCACAGGCACCACAACAACAAGGTCCTGGAAAAAATTTAATCGCACGACAAAATTTACAAAATTATCAAAATACTAACAGAACATTCAAACCGACACCAATGTCGATTCAAACGCGAAATACAAATGTAATTCCCATGTCAACTCAAACAACTCGCCAAAATTATAATCTCGAAATAAACAACGAACACGAATACCCCTTAGAGGATATTCAAACACAAATTGATGACAATGAGGAAAATCAAAACGAAATAGAATACGAGGAACAGAATGAAAATTTTCTCGAATCCACAGAAGAAGAACAAAATACGTAATGACATCTGACACCGGCCAGATCCCAACAATTACTCACGACCAATACCACATTCTTATTGACACAGGCTCAGACATAAATTTTATTAACAAAAAATTAGTTGACGAACTAAAACTCAAACCAAAAATTCAACCCATGACAAAACGCACTGCAAATGGCAAAATTACGCTCAAACAATTAGTAAAGTTAAAAATTAAAGGAATAGAATTTGAATTCTACATCCATGACTTCCATCGTGAATGCAATCTACTTTTTGGAATCAAAATTCTCAAAGAATTAGATGTAAAAATAAATTTCAAATCAGAAACTTTAAACCTGAAAGGAAAAACATATCAATTCAACAACAAAGTAAAAACAAATTTCAATGCATTACAAATTAGAGACGACCATCTCGATTATAAAACAAAACAACAATTAAATAAACTAATAGACAGAAACATTGACTTATTCCCACAAGAAGGTGAAAAACTTTCCCATACTAACGTACTCAAACATAAAATAATCCTTTCCGATGAAATCCCCATCCATACAAAAAATTATAAACTACCACAAGTTTACGAATCAGATATTGAAGAACACATTCAAAAGATGTTAACCGAAAAGGTTATACGTAAATCTTATTCCCCGTACAATTCCCCTATTTGAATCGTACCTAAGAAAGCTGATGCTTCGGGAAAAAGAAAAACTCGACTTGTAATTGACTTTCGCAAACTAAACCAAAAAACTAAAGAAGATAAATTCCCTATCCCTAACATCGACACTCTCCTAGACAAAATTGGAAAACCCAAACTCTTTACTACATTAGATTTGCACTCTGGTTTCCACCAAATTCAAATGGAAGAATCAGACATAGAAAAAACTGCCTTCAGCACCCCATCTGGACATTACGAATATGTTCGTATGCCCTTTGGCCTCGTCAACGCACCAGCTACATTTCAACGTATGATGAATATAGCTCTTGGTGAATTAGTAAATGATATATGTTTGGTTTATTTAGACGATATAATTATTTTTGGCAATACCATAGAAGAACACCTTTCAAATATTCAAAAAGTCTTTGATAAACTGCGAAAAGCAAATCTCAAAATTCAAATTGATAAATCTGAATTCTTCAAAACAGAAGTAGAATATTTAGGATTTATCATTTCAAAAGACGGCCTTAAGCCAAACCAGAAAAAAGTAGAAGCAATTGACAAAATTACTATTCCAAAAACAGTAAAAGAAATTAAAAGTTTCCTAAGCAAATTATCATGGTATAGAAGATTTATACCCAATTTTTCAAAATTAACAAAGCCTTTCACACAAAATTTAAAGAAAGGATCAAAAATTGATATAACTAATAAAGAGTATCAAGAATGTTTTATGGAATCGAAAAAACTCATGTCAAATCCACCCATCCTCACATTCCCTGACTTTACCAAAAAATTCATACTAACAACAGACGCTAGCGATTACGCTATGGGCGCGGTCCTCTCACAAACACAAGACGGAATAGAAAAACCTATTTGTTATGCCTCTAAAACTTTCAACTCTGCAGAATGTAATTACAGCACTGTCGAGAAAGAACTCAAAGCCATAGTATGGGCCATTCAAAATTTCTATAACTATATTTGGGGTAGAAAATTCACAATAAGAACCGATCATCGTCCTCTTGTATGGCTTTTTAACATGAAAAATGCCAACCAGAAGTTGATGAGATGGAAAATAAAACTCAGTGAATATAATTTTGATATCGAATACATTCAGGGCAAGACAAATAAAATTGCAGATTTTCTAAGCCGAATTCGCGAACCTTTCACAATACAAAATATCAAAGGTGACGTAACGCAAACTAACATTTTCGCACATTGCATTTCAAAAGACTGTCGTTTAGGCAAGGGACTAGCTAAACAAGTCGACTCATTATTCAATAGTAAAAAACATTGTCAAGAAAATATAAAGGAAAATTCAAATATAATTATTCAAAATTCTAATAATAAACAAATCATTCACTTAATTACCAAACAAAATTACTACGAAAACGCCATTGTAAAAATGTTGAAATCCGCTATAAAAGAATTACGAGACTTCCTCATAAAAAACGATATTTTTGAAATAAACATTCCACAACTATCTTGCGGCTTGGACAAACTTGACAAACAAGAATTGATAAAAATATTAAACGTCATATTCGCGGAGACAAACATAAAGATAAATTTGTATGAATTAAATAACAATCTACTCAACACGGATGTAGATTCATCAACAAACTCAAATACTGACGGCACAAAACATAGTGACCAAGAAAACCCAGTAAACGGAATGAAAATTTTAGAAAATCGCTTAAACATTGCCAACAACCAAATTACATTTGAAACGCAAAACGAATTCAAAATTAATATGAAGAAAATGTTTGAAAACAAACAAAGACCAGAAGTTCTATTAGAATCAGGAAAAGAGAACGAACAAATATTAGAATTTTTAAACAATATATTGTCCCACAAGTTAGATACTTTTGTATATTCAAAACAGTTGACTTACAAAACAAGGTAAATCAAATTATTAAAGAAAATTTTGAACCATTTTCAATTAACCTAACAAAAGTAGACCAAATTGTAGACGATATAGAAGATCAAGCAGAACAAAATGAAATTGTTTATTCATATCATTATGAAAAAATCTGATGTGGCCAGCACATTACCTTCCGTCAGTTCTATGTATTTTGTACAAATTTCACACGGAAAGTTCCTTGCTAAATTAAATATTCTATTTCTTGTACGGTAGTTGCATGTATTTTATGCAAATTTCATGCAGAAAATTATTATTTTGTGACGTTTTCTATATACAGTGTAATGTATCTGCAGAAATAAAAGATTTATTATTATTATTTCTTGTACATTACCTTAAAGCAGTTGTATGTATTTTATACAAATTCCATACAGAAAGCAAAAGATCCTATACCTATTTCCAGTAAAATTATAAGACTTACACACTATGTCAATTTCACTTGACACTGACATCTTTCAATCAAAATTTTCTTAATATAGTAGCTGTTTCCACAGCTATGGCTACTTTATGAAATTTAATTTCTTTATAATTTTTTAACTCTATATCCATTTAATATTAGGTATAAAATGCAATCAAATCGTATAGAAAATAAAATATTCTTTAATAATTATAATAACATTAAATGTGAAAAAATGATATTTAACATAGTTTTTTCAAGAAAAACTGTTAAAATCTTCAAATGAGGATACTTCCGGTTGTCCAATTCTAACCAAAATCTAATCAGCTCTTCGCATGGATGTAACGAAGAGAAATACGAAAGAATTATAATTTTTAGAATTGTAGTATGGAAGTTATCGCAGACGAAAATTTTGTTACATACACACACACACACACACACACACACACACACACACGGACACACATACATACATACACACACACACACACACTTACATACAGACATCATCGTAAAAATAGTAAAATCGTATTCTAGGGACCCTAAAACGTGCTTATTCATCAAAAACTCACCACCGAATTTTTTGACCAAAGACAATACCTTCCTTACCTAAAGGTGACGGAAGGTAAAAACAAATCATAGAGGAATAAAAGAAACCTATGACAAATTAAAACAAAAATACTATTGGCCTAATATGATTAAAACAATAACAGAATTTATTAATAATTGTGAAATTTGCAAAACTTGCAAATATGATAGGAAACCAATCAAAATTAATGACATTCTTACCGAAACCCCAAATCTGCCCTTCGAAATTATTAACGCAGATTTACTAACATTAGACGGGAAAATATTCCTAACCATCCTAGACCAATTCTCAAAATACACCCGAATATACCCATTGAAATCCAAAACAGCTAAAGAAATATGCGATCACATAGAATGCTTTTGCAATAGTTATCAGTATCCAAACAAATTAATTTGCGTCCCAGGCAAAGAATTTGACAACCTAACATTAAAAACATTTTGTCACAATAAAGATATTCATTTAAACATTACTTCAGCAGGTAATCCAAAATCCAATCAAATAGAGAGATTTCACTCTACATTAATCGAACATATGAGAATATTATTCAAAAGATTTCCCGAAAATACATTAAAACAAATTATCGAACAAGCCATGCACGCCTACAATAATTCAGTAAGTGCAACCACGTCATTAACACCCAACGAAATTCTGTTTGGTAAATCATACGCAAACAAATTTCCCTCAAAACAAGAAACATTACAAGAACGATTACAAACATACCAAGAAAATAAACGTAAGGAAAATATGAAAGTAAAAGATAAAATTTTTAACGATAAAGCAAAAAGATTTAAACCAAACCCCCCAAATGAAATAATTAAAGATCATGCATACTTAAAACGAAATCCTAGACTAATGAAAAAATTCAAACAACCTCTATATGAAAAAGTTAGAATCCAACAAATAGATGATAATATGAAAACAGCTCACGTCATTGGAAAGCGTATTGAAAGAAAAGTTAAACTAGATAAATTAAAACCATAAAAATCTTTTCAGCCTAATCCATGGATCTCAACAATCCATTGAAAAGGACAACAACGGCATTTCAATAGTTGAACTAAATGAAGCGCGAGTATTCGAAGACGAAGTTTACGCCCATTATACTTACAACATAGACAAAATATTCGACGCCCATAACATTATAACAAATCAGGTAAACAGACTCAAAGACGTTACTAACAATATGAGCAAATCATACCAAAACGAAATCAACACAAAAAACATGCAGGTAATAAAACAATATTCTAAATTGTCAGAAAGACTGAACATACTCTTTCCTAGACGATTTAGACGCGGTATTCTAAACGGACTTGGCTCCATATTTAAACAAATTACGGGAAACCTCGACAATAACGACAAAGAGAAATATGATCAGTTATTAGAAGAAATACAACAAAATATCCAAATTACATACAATAATAATAAACTTATCACACATCAATTAAATAATGCCACATTGACATATGACAATCAATTCAAAATCATACGCGATAATCAAATAAACATACAAAGCCAACTTAGACATGTACAAACAGTCCTAAGAGAAACTATTAGTTGGGAAAACGTATTTATAATTTCCAACACATTAGACTTAATAAATAATAATATTATAGAACTTAACGATATTATAAATAATATAGAAATAACCCTAGCTTTTTGTAGTACCAATACTTTTCACATATCATTATTGGAAAATGAAAATATCAAAGAACTAATGACCATCATAAAAAGTAATACAGACATCCAAGAAAATGAATATTTAAACTATTTAAACCTCATACACTTATATTGTAGAATAAAAAATAACAAATTACAATATTTGATAATAATTCCGAAATTTTCAAAAACCAAATATGTCACAAGACAAATCACCCCTATACCTTTCCTTCAACAAAACCAACTCCTTGAATTGAATTTCATAAAACAATTGCTAATTAAAATAAACAATGTTAACTATATTTGCGAAAATCTTATAACTGTGAACTACGAAAACTTTTGTAAGACAAAATTCGAAACAACAGACCTATGTTCAGAAACATTAATGGAAAAACACAATTTTGAAAGACAAAGGAATTTACAAAATTACTGAACCAAATTGCCAAATAAACGGTAGAAAGTTTAATAACAAATTAATTAGCAAACCAATAATTTTGGAAATAGAAAAATCAGATATTATTAAAAACAAAATAGATTCATTGAAAACTATAGACATTAAGGATGTAAAACTAAAAGACCTTAGCCTTTTTGAACTCCAAGAATAAAACAAACATCATGAAACACCCCATTACCATTACCAATATGTATTACTAACCATAATTATAATTATTATATGTTTATACCTTATTGTAAAGAATAGAGTTTTATTGAGAAACAAATTATTTAAACAAAAAAAAGAAAATGTTCCAATTGAAAAGGACAAAATACCATTAAAACCATACACTCTGTGAAATAAGACTCTATTTTCAAAAGCCTCGGATGATCAAACAAAGTTCAATCTTTGAGGGGAGGAATTATGTTATACCCATTTCCTTTGTTTGACCATATAGGAAAACTACTAAGTTGTTATCAACCATGATAACAGTTAACACTTGTACTTTTCTGCTATAACCAGTATATACCAGATTATTCTGGAATTGTAGTTATAAAAATCTATTTATTCTAGTGATAAGCGTTCATTATTGTATTAACGACTCTCCACGTTACATATCGACTCGATAAGTGATTCTTTGTACTTAGAGAATATAAGTTCAATAAATAAATTTATGAAAATAAACTTTAGTTTTTTTTCAATATTAAGTTGAACACAAATTTAATTTATATATATATATATATATATATATATATATATATATATATATATATATACAGGGTGTAAATGAAATAAGTGCATTAAATTTAACCAGTAATATAACTCGGCGAGAGTAACAATATTTCTTAATAACTTTTTCTCGAAATCGCATATTTTTTTAGCATTTTTACCACCCCGTAAATTGACGAGTCGTTCCAAATATTTTTGTGATAATTAAATGCAGTTTGCTACTGCTACACCTATGAAAAATTTTGTTTTAGCAATTGGCAGTCCTGTCAATTGTTCCAATTAAATTTTGATATTACTAATAAACTTGTTTATAAGGTAAAATTCTGTCAAAGTGCGAGTATACAGACATTGTAATTACTTACCTATGGTTTATTTATTATTTTACTCGTATCTGTACTACATTTTACTTGACATCACGGTTGACATAAAGACAGTGTCATGGAGTTGCCAACGCATTTACACAGAGCGTTTCCAAATCATCACCAAATCATTCTGTTCTTAATATTCGCACATTTGTTAATCTTGTACATCTTCATTACATCACAATACGGAGTGTCACATATGACAATTTTTAACAAGAGCAATAGTTATATCCATAACATGTGCAAAAAGTTTTATGTTTTCAGCACATAACAGACTTCAATTTTGGGCATGGCTCATAATGTTCATTAATGAGACTGAATTTACTTGGGAAGGTGTATTTATTATGCACTATACACATCTCGACAGAAGAAAATGCTATAAAAATTTTCATTAAAAAATGTTTGGGGAACAATAAATGGACGACTATTATTGGTACTCATGTACCTCTTTTAAATGGACAAAAGTTTGTACTTACATTTTTTGAATAACGTATTTAAACTATTATGATTTGTCGACGATAAATAATCATCTCATAACCTAACAACTATGCTTTTGCTCTTCCTCGTCCCTCCTTGTCTTCCTCTATTCACAATATTCACAGGTGATTAAAAACCCTGGTTTAATACACAACTTTATGATTTTGTTATCCAAAATTTTAATTTCTTTATTTTAAAAACTGTACTATAACGTATTAATTAATAATAATGTTATTTCCCTTGATTCGTGTAAGTGTAACCGATAACTGACAATTTTTGAGCTGTTTGTATCCGACTTAAATACGGCAGCAGCCATTTGTTCTCCATGAGCGGGTAACGAAATATGCAGCAAATCTTTAAAGAATTTTAACTCAAAATCTAAAATACTTAGAAAAAAAAGTTATTAAGAAATATTGTTCCTCTCATCAAGTTACATCATTGGTTAAATTGAATGCACTTATTTCATTTACACCTGTATATATATATATATATATATATATATATATATATATATATATATATATATATATATATATATATATATATATATAAACTTTTTTTTGTGATCTAGACTGATCAGTTAAGATAACAGATAAAGGGTATGTAAGACAAACATCTAGATCTAGAATCACGTCACATAAGAGTGACTGTAGATTACGACCCACATGTACACGATAAAAAACATCAAATGGATTTTGCTAACGCCACTGTCTTGGCACAGGAAAACAACCTCAGCAAAAGGCAGTTCTTAGAAATGGTACATATTATTAAAGAACCGAGCATAATAAGTAATAGAACCGATGTCAATGGTCTCAGCACCTTATATTATTACATTTTACAGTTTAATGACCTGTAACTGAATGACAGCTCAGAACTGTGATAAAAATTTACTTTGCTTTACGATGTATTTGTTTGTATAACTTTTGAATAAGTAATTTCAGTCTGATGATAGTTTTATCCCCTTACGTGTGGTACGTCTATTTCACTTATTCTATAGTACGTTTAGTACCCAGTCATCCCCTTCGGGCCTTAAACCCATCCCTCTGAATTTACCCAACGTCACGTTTTTTCAAACATTGCCGCGCTTTTCCCATCAAGGCCGCACATCCGTTAACATACTTGTTACGGCATTTTCTGGCGCAAAAATTTTTCTAGTCACATGGGAAAATTTTTATTCAATTTTAACAATAATTTTTACCTTTTCGACTCAAAAAAAAACACCAAAATTTGTACATTTTGTTAAAAAATATCAAAATTGTTTTGCAAAAATATTTAAAATGGGTACAGTTTGACTTTCCAACGAAGATACGATTTTCATGGCTGTAATGCTTTCATCTACTCAACAAGTAATAAGTTAAATATAATAAACTTGTAACCATTGTTTGTACACATTGTAAAATAACATCGTTGTCATATTGTTTATAGTGCCCCGATGAAGGAATAAATTATTTTCCAAAAGCTTGGCAATAATTTAAAAGAGTGTATTGATTTCAAAAATTCCATCCCCTTGACTGCTACACCGTTATCCATATCCATATATATATATATATATATATATATATATATATATATATATATATATATATATATATATATATATATATATATATATATTCTGAGACTCAATTTTCTAAAACTTTGCCATATTATGTCTTTTGTCAAACCAATAGTGGTGGATCTGCTCCGCTCTCAACAAAGCAAAAGTAGCGATATTAGAAAAATATTTAACAACCGCAAATTTGTACTTTTTTCAGTTTTTCGTTTATAACTTCTTTCTGATAAATTTTAGCGCGAAAAACGTCATTTGTTGACTTGCAGAGAACAAAATTTCCTGTAAATTTTGTATTTGAAGTTTTTTGGTCCGATTAATAGCAATGGAGCTATGAAGCTCCCAAAAAAAGGCTAAAATTGCGTACTTAGCAAAATTTTGAATTTCTTTCCACTTTACATCGCAATAACTTCGTTACATTTCATTTTAGCGTAAAAGTCCTTATAATCAATCTAGAGAATTTAATTACCTACAAAATCCATGTGTCATTTTTTTATTACTAATGCAACGGAGTAGGTATAAACTTATCAAAAAAAAAAATGAAAAATTGTTTTTTTTAACTTTAGTGTAGCAATGATTTTTGACACTATACTTATTATATATATATATATATATATATATATATATATATATATATATATATATATATATATATATATATATATATATATACGGCTAATGTCCCATGTCGAGTTAAGAGCACTAGAACGATCTCGCAGGCAAATAATAGAAGTAAGTGCTGTTTTATAACAGTTTTTTTAGTAGTCCCACAAGACTTCACTGACGTTCACCAACACATAATTACGTTTATTTTGCATAAGTATAAGATATTCTGTTTGAAATAATAGTTGTACAATTAGAAATAATGAGCCAAAGACTGTTGCTGCACTAAACTTGGAAAAAACACACTTTCTCGTTTTTTTGTAAATTTACCCCTACTCTGTTGCATTGGACGTAGAAAGAAATTGCTAAATGGATTTTGTAGGTAATTAAATTCTCATTATGAGGACTTTTACTCTAAAATGGAATGTTACGGAGTTATTGCGATGTAAAGTGGAAAGAAACTCAAAATTTTTATAAATACGCAATTGTTTTTTTTTCTGGAGCTTCATAGCTCCGTTGCTATAAATCGTGGAAAAAAGTTTTCGTTTCAAATTTTTAGGAAATTTCGTCCTCTACAAGTCGACAAATTACACTTCTTTTCGCTAAAATTCACCAGATAGAAGTTATAGGTGAAAAACTGAAAAAAGCGCCGATTTATGGTAATTTTTACAAGATGGCGAAGGTAACGGAGGAAGGAAAATTGTGGAAATTTGGATTTTTCATTAACCAACCATCCTATACAACGTATCAAAAATTCAGAACTACCCGACCTTTTGTAAGGTAACCCCCTTTTTTGACCTCTGTTTACTGGACTAATTACAATATATAAAACACTTTATTAAAAGGTTTTCTGCAAAAAAAACTGTATTTTTTGTAGCTTGCTTAAACAGCCAAATTTGACCGCCATGATTCATATGCCGGCTGGTCTGCTAACGCTCAATAAGTGCGGTTGTAGCCTCATCTGTCATTTGGTCAGAATTCATAACTCAGATCTGTAATTCTAAGAAATGGACTAGGAATGCTTAAAATCGACTCGACTGCAGTAAAGACATTAAAATTATTTAATATATGTACGTAAAACAAAATATTGTAAACTACTCTTATGTTAAAACATAAAACTATAAACTCCATCCGACGTATTATTCATAGCTAGTTGCTGTAATGTCTGAAAAGATTGCTCTTTGTGGAGGAAGAGCCAGGGATTGCCCAGAAAGCACGTTTAGCTTAACTATTTGGTTAATTGTGTAAAAATATGTACAAATAAAATAACAGTAGCAACATACAAAAATAGTAACTCTGAATACTTAGCCGCGGAGACATAGTTGGCCGGAAGCGGCAAAAGCAGGTAAAAGCAAATGAAACTCCTTCCAATATCATATAAAATAACTCTACAGAACGGCGGTTCTCAAGCAGCGAAACACTATCGCTAAACTTGACTTAAACATCGGTGGCGGTTAATCTTCATCTCTCGGACAAGGACCCTTATAAGAATTTAACTCGGAGATAGTACTCTAACACCCAGAGGAGCCAGGAACTGAACTCTTTCTGGGAGACTGAGTTCTCTATGCGATGTACGGGTTTTTATACTGAAATCTGGTGGAAGTATAAACCGGTGAATATTAAATAGTGGAGAAGTCTTTGTAACAATTTGAAGCCGCCTGCATCGTTTTACAATAAAATCTAATTTAATAAAATATGTGAAAATTATAGATGGTCAGAGTTTTCCTTAAATTACAATATACACAAAACAATACAATTTATATTCAACAAATTACAGTTTACAAAAATAAATCAAGTCGCTGATGCTGCCAGGCGCGATGACATTCACAACTGCAATTGTCAAATTTCCTATCTACAAGTCGTAGTACAAAAACAATAGTATTATTGTTACAAGCAAATATTTAAAACCAGTTACAACATCAGAAAATAATGTGTCAAACGTGTGGGTCGACTGCCCATAGATTTAGTTACATTTTGGTAAGTTGCACGAGACTTTTACATTGCACTTTGCTAATCAGGTTATCTTTGCAGTTTTTACTGCGGCTTTATGGTTTACAAACGGTTTACCCAAGTATTGATACTGATACTGGGAACAAGGGTCACTTCGTCACAGTACATTGTACATTGTGATCAAAAATGGCTGAAGTGTGCCGATCCATACAATTTTGACACATGCCGTTTACTTAATATTACTTTTAGAATTTTCGTAGCTGTCATAAAAATAATCCCAGGAACAGTCTTCTTTACGTTCACCCGGAAGAAAATACGCTTCACGAAAATATTTGTCAAGCTCTTCATTAAACGCCATAATGAAATGAAATTACAGATTTTTTACGAAAGTATGCGATACAAATATCAAATAAATCAGCGTACGGCAATGACATTAATCAAATGTCATGCACCTGTTATCATCTGTCATATTTGATGAATTATGGAATTTTGAAATATAATTTAGATTTTTTGACATTTCTTACAAGCAATGAAATGTTCCATTTTGTGTCACATGTATGTGTTTTAACCAATCGTGTCATTATTATACTGAGAATAAAGCTCTAGAGATTATTCCCAGGAATAACCTCGTATCTTTTGTTTTTGTTGATATATGTTATATAGTGAAAAAGACCGATTTTGAGCCATTTCTGATCATAAAATAAACCAAAAAATTATAGAAATCACTTCTAGAAATGTCATAATTAGTAATTATATCTTTTGATTATTTATTTTGCATTGTCAGAGTGTGTTCTAGTCACTGATCTCTATACATATCTGGATAGTGTATAGCGGCCATGTAAAATACAGCGTTTTGTGACTAATTGAACGCCATATTGGAGGATTTAGGCACATCAGCGCTCGCATCAGTGTTAGTTTGACGTTTGTGTGAGTAGTTGTGTTCCTATGTTTCTGCAAAATTTTAAAATAAAATGAAAGAGTTTATTCTATTTTGTTTTTATGTATATAATTTTTACCTTGTTTATATGCATAAGAAAATTATCCTTGTTATACATGTGCATGTGCACTTTTTTAAATGTCATTCTTTCTGTTACAACAGGAAATGTAATAAAATATACCTATTTATTTTCTATTTCATAAATACATTGGTCTTCTATGTTAGTATAAATTTTGAATGACTATTCTTGTACAATATGTTTTCTTTCCACAAGTAAACAGAAATTTATAATTGATCTTCATAACATTTATTTTTAAACTTAATTATAAATAAAAGAAATATAGCATCAAGGCATATTACCCATTTTGGGTGTGCCAATCTGCTTTGTACGCAGATATCGGTAATGATGCTGACATATTTGTACCGTGCGGGTGTTAAAATAAATAAAAATTATATTGAAATTAACTAAAACTATATTCTAAATTTGAATAATTGAAGTTAATATTGAGTTTAAGAATTACTTTTTTTGGTGATTATAGTTCGGATCGATAACACAAGCTCCTGTATTTTAAAGTCGTATTTTTTTTAAATATAAATATGTATGTTTGTTGGCAGGAACCGTTTATTAAGGAGAATAGGCCTTTAGGATCCTCATTATAACTTTAAATATATTACTTAACACGCTCGCTGTCGTGAGGTGCTAGGTTTGTGCCGTAAACGTTTGCTTGTATAAATATTTTTAGAGCATGTGGAGGGATTAAAATTAAAATATTTTTTCGACGTGTTTCCGGGTCGGTAGGGTCCCTTGAGGCTCCGGCAGAACTCGCGGTACGAGAGGTTACGCCATTGATCACATACATTTTCTATAAATTCAGGGCGTAATTCTAGCCCGATCCCCTGTTTAAATAGGTATACAATTAAAAACTCATTACAAGTAACTGCGCAAAATCAAGTGCAATTTAAATTTTATAATACATAACGTACAGGCCGGATTTGCTATCAGGCAATAGCCAGAGGGGGGCGGTGCTTTCGGAGGCTGAGAGTCCTACAAATTTTATAAATTTTGTAATTTTTCTTTTAAAGATCAATTTGTAATACAACAAATTTAGTTCTTAGTCCGGTAATAACTTACTTTACAAATGACTTGTCTAGTGATTAACGATATACATTATAACATAGAATGGCGTCTTACATAAAATAAGTTTACTCGATCACTAAAGGGATAAATCGGCATAAAAAAAACTGGATATGCTCTAATACCACGCAGTTTTACGGGACATATAATAATTGGAAAACTGTTTCCCACTGTGACGAAGTGGCCCTTTTTTCACTAGAAATACTTGGGTAAACTATTTATAAACCATCAAGCCACAATTAACACTTGAAAACCCAAATCCAGTGCTGGATGTTTCCTCCAGTTGTTAAAGCTGGTGCGAATGATTTTTGTGATTCAGTCACACAGTTTTCTCGTAAAACCTATAAAGTATAACATTAGTGCTATCGTCAAATAAGAACAAGGTACTTACCTGTGTTTTAGTCATTCAGGGGATAAGGAAACAATTGTTGTAATAGTTTAACCTGCAAAGTAAATCTCATTAGTAAAGTACAACAAAAAGTTTTGTGTAACTTACCGATATTGTAAAGAAAACGATAGGCGGTCAGCCCATACGTTTGGCATAATGTTTACTGGCATTGTAATTGTTTTTGTAGACACTTGATTATAACAATGTAATAACAATATGTTTGTTTTGTATTACGACTTGTAGATTTGACATTTGTACTTGCAAATGTCATCACGTTTGGCAGCACTAGTAATTTTGCAAAATATTGCAAATGGTAATTTATTAAAATGTAAATTGTATGGTTGTGTAAATATTGTAACTGTAGGGAAAATATGACCATTTATTATTTTTGCACATTTTATTAAATTAAATATTTTCTTTTATTGTGAAACGATCACAGCGCCATCAAAGTTTTACAAAAGACATCCCCACTAGTGCCCCACCATTTGAATTTTGGCATTTCCACCTCCACCAAATTAGGATATAAAAGTCGCCAAATCACACAGACAAATCAGTCTCCCAGAGTTCAGTTGCTGACTTCTCTGGTTTCAAGAGTACTTCTCGAGCCGACTTCTTCACAAGGGTCCCGTCTCTGAGCTAATCCGCCGCCGCTGAGAAGATAGAGAATTTTGTCTCTGCCGTATTTCGTCGCTATCGAGTGATAGAAAAATTTTGGTGAGTGTAGTCGTCCGAGAACAACACTTAGTCTCACCAGCCGTCCGCTCTGAGAATAAAAGTAAAGTCAATTTTCAAGTTAGAGTTTATTTCATTTTTGTTACCTCTGGCAAGTTTGGGTCGCTTCACGGCCCGTAGTCACTGTCACGATAGTCTAGATGGTCATAGGGTCAGGTTTTTCCATTTCTTTATTATATGGTGTTGTAAATAACATTTTTTATTTAAGAACATTAAACAATTTATATTCTCCACGTGTTTCTGTTGTGAATACCCTAACCTCACTCCACTGCCGCTATCCGAGGCGACCTACCCTCTCTCTTTCAGGTAACCGAAAGGCGCCCTAGCTTAAAAATCTCGCAAGTAAGGAAAAGAGAGATTGTGATGTCGACCCCCGACACTCCCATAGCAGGGTCGTCGTCACACCACGTTAAAGATATGTTTCACAAATTTTTATTCTTACTCTATATATTCATTTCTTGATAATTAATGTCATTATAATTTCATAATTATCAACGATCTGATCAGTAATAAAAAATTACAATACACTATTACTATCATTTTAACAATTTTTTAAGATTGGTTAATAATTACTTGTTGCTGAAGTTACATTTTGTAACTATGGTGTTATTTATATTAAAATATCAAAATTCGTGAATCCAAACCATTTTCCTTTTGAATTTGTGTAGTAACTAGTACTCATTTTGACAAACTGTGAAATGAGCCGCACTTTTGCTTTTTTCTACATCCTTATTTGATTTTAATGTTAAAAAATCTGATGTAGCCAGCACATTACCGTACGTCAGTTCTATGTATTTTGTCCAAGTATCATACAGAAAGTTCCTTGCAAAAGTTTCTATTTCTTGTACATTACCTTCCGGCAGTTGTATGTATTCTATACAAATTCCCCGCAGAAAATTTCTAGTAAAAGATCCTATATTTCCAGTAAAATTATAACAAACATTCTATACTAGAAATTACGGCTGGGCGATTTTGAAATTCTGTAATCGATTATCGATCACTGTAAAATATCGATTATTTCGATTAATCGATTATCGGTAATAATTCATCTAAAGAAATAATCGATAATCGATTATCGAATATTGGTTCTCTTTACTTTATTACGTAATTATTTATTGTACATGTAGGGGAGAGCACTGTATGCTGCTATTTCAAAAAATCAAATATTTGTTGTTGCATAGCTGTTCCCTATAAAACTAGAACACAACAATAATTATTTAAGTTTCTGTTTTTATTATGAATACTTGAATTACATTTTCTTTTAAAACATTGTCATTGTCCCAAGGTACATTACCGTTTGTTACTTAGGACTCAATAGGCATGTACCATAGGACAAGATCAGAGACAAGACTACAAAAAACGGAAAAAGTCTAAATTAGTAGAATTTTTTTTATTAGGCACATAACTCGGTATAATTACAAACATGAGGTTTATTCGACATTATACTTTGTAAAGTCTACTGGGAAAAGCATAAAATTTGTTTGTCTCGGAGTGGACCCTTTAGTGACTGGTGTTGGTACTTTTTAAATTACTTAATTCATGGGAACTTCATATATTTCTGCGGAACCATAAACAAATTTTCCTGAAAAACTTTCAACCTTCTTAACATAACGAATTTCTAAAATAGCAACAGCTACTTTTTGATTTTCCCAACATAAAAATGTTCTGTCTTTTTACCAGCAACGCAAAATCGCCGTCTTTTATGTCATCTATTTCAACATCATCTTATTCTTCTATGTTGATTGATTCTGCGGCACCAAATTCAACATCTTCAAGTGAATCGCTGCTTGAAGAGAATGTTTTATCTTCCTCTGAACTGCTGGAGTCGTCTTTTGGAAATACTTTCCGTTTTATTCCTTGTATTTTCTAGATGTCTTTTTATTTGTTTTTAAATATTTTCGCTGCTCCATTATTTTCTATTTCTTTCTTTTCTGGTGTGTCAGTCAACACACGACACCTGCCAGGCTTGGGTCTACCATGGCTTACCTTTTTTGTTCCAGCTTACGGAAACGGCTGTATTTGTTCTGGAGTAATAGTAACATTTGTCTGTGGGCTACAGTGCATAGAAGACTCAGGATTTGAGGTATACGCAGTAAAAAATTTCTTTCATTCTGCATAAATTGCACTTTTAACTTATTTTACAGGAAATATAAAAAGAAATTAGGTAATATTGTCTGATATTTATTAACTTTTGAGAACGACATATTAGATTTTTTTTAAATTGAAAAACCAGAAAAAGTAATTTACTTAAAGCCATAGATAGATTTTCTAGATTATATATATATATATATATATATATATATATATATATATATATATATATATATATATACCGTGTGTCCCAAGCAAACCTTGACATAGGCGTTAACATGGGAAAACTGATTTTTGTGAATAAAAAGTGTCCGGCATAAAATTAAGCCATGATATTTAACTTGATAATAGTACATTACCTCGTGTACCTTATTTAATATTAATTACAATATTATCATTTCGTAAAATAGAGAAAATTTTAAATATCTGTCAATAAAAATTTGTTTCAATATTTTATTACGTAATATCAAAATAATTGCAATTGTCATTGTAGGTCAATGGCATTGACATGTTACATAAATGGACCCAACGTAGAGAGAGAGGAATTGACGCTCACCTTAGAAAAGGAAAGATAGATAAGCGGGGCAACGTCAAACAAGAACATTGTTGCAGACTGTTGTTTTGTTTGCTGGTCTGACAGTAGTGACAGCTAGTAAAAGTGCAATATATTTCCTCAGAATATTAGTAAAAATAATATTCATATCTCTAACTAAGAGTTAGTTACAATACAAAGTGAGTAATTTTGATTTAATGTGAAATAGAAATATTTTGAATGTAGTTTGTTGGTAATTCAAGTTATTTTGTGTCATTCATTCTATGCATATAAGTATGATTTCATTTATATTTCAGAATTCTTTTAAAATGGTAATGCCATGCAGTGCAAATGGATGCAGAGTTCGTTATCATGAATTGTGAACACATTGACTTATTGCAGCTAGAAGACACAATTTCAAGCCATCCAAACATTCTGTGATGCAGAAATCATTTTCAATCGACGGACTATACCTAAAATGTATATAAAAATAGTTTTAAATAAATAATATTAGCTAAAGGAAAAGTAATTTTCTATATTTGTTATTTTTACAAATAATTTGATATACGAATGAAATATTTTATGTTAAATTGAATATGAACTATATTTTACATTGTCATTTATTATGAATGAGATGAATATTCCTAAGCACTCTGTGTTATTTTTCATCTTTTGACTTTGCCCCTAACTTAGCTCTATCCTTTTCTAAGGTGTGCGTCAATGCTTATACAGTAAAGCAGTACCTACGTTGCGTCCATTTATATAATACGTCAATGGTCAATGGTTAGCATAGCTGACTGTGGACTGAGATGACGTTTAGAGGTTGGGGTTCGAATCTCCGTCAAGACAGTATTTTTACTATTTTTTTTATTTATGAATTAATTGCGAATTATATTAAAGATATTATGTATTATATGAATATGGATATCAATGTTTTGATAATTGTAATCAATTCATTGTTATAACCAAGTACATAATGACAAAAATTGATTACTATAATCAAAACATTGATATAATAAAAATGCATTATATTTTCTTTTAATCTTAATAAAACATGATTGAGATAAAATGAATATGTGTATGTTTTGTGATTTACTGTAAAAGTAGGTGTTATAGTTTAAATTCTTATGCTTTTGTGTCATACTGATAATTACTATTTCCATTGAGATTAGTATTATATCATGATAGAAACTTATTTGTAACTATTTAACTAATTCATCCATATTAATATAATAAATAATATCTTTAATATAATTCGCAATTAATTCATAAATAAAAAAAAAATAATAAAAAAACTGTCGACGGAGATTCGAACCCCAACCTCTAAACGTCATCTCATTCCATAGTCACCTATGCTAACCATTGACATACAATGACAATTGTAATTGTTTGGATATTACGTGATAAAATATTGAAACAAATGTTTATTGACAGATATTTATAATTTTCTCTGATTTACGCAATGATAATAATGTAATTAATATTAAATAAGGTACACGAAGTAATGTACTATTATCATGTTAAATAGCATGGCTTAATTTTAAGCCGGACCCTTTTTATTCACAAAAATCAGTTTTCCCATGTTATACGCCTATGTCAAGGTTTGCTTGGGACACACGGTATATATATATATATATATATATATATATATATATATATATATATATATATATATATATATACCGTGTGTCTATCTTAAAGGTGTGCATAGGAGATTAACATGGGAAATCAGTTTTTTGCAATTTCCTGCTCGCATAATTATTTTAAATAAAAACGCGGCAAATAAAAGTTTTAGGGCATAAAATTCTGCATCTAATTTAATAAATAAAATTACCTTTACATGCTTTGTAACGACAGGAATTAATTATGAAAAAGTCGAAAATTACGTTGAAAATATCAACAGCCATGGAATTGAACAAAAAATAAATAAATGCTTGACGTTTTATCATATTGTCAGAAAGTAAGTTAACTTACGTTGTGACAGATAAAACGTCAAGCATTTATTTATTTTTTGTTCAATTCCATGGCTGTCGATATTTTCAACGTAATTTTCATATTTAATTTCTGTCGTTACAAAGCATGTAAAGGTAATTTTTGTTATTGATTTAGATGCAGAATTTTATACCCCAAAACTTTTATTTGACGCGTTTTTGCTTAAAATAATTAGGCGAGCAGGAATTTGCAAAAAACTGATTTCCCATGTTAATCTCCTATGTACACCTTTAAGACAGACACACGGTATATATATATATATATATATATATATATATATATATATATATATATATATATATATATATAATCTAGAAAGTCTATCTATGGCTTTAAGTAAATTACTTTTTCTGGTTTTTCAATTTTAGAAAAAAATCTAATATGTCGTTCTCATTGTTATAAAAGTCTTAAATACCAAATTTGAAAAGTTAATAAATATCGGACAATATTACCTAATTTCTTTTTGTATTTCCTGTAAAATAAATTAAAAGTGCAATTTATGCAGAATGAAAGAAAATTTTTACTGCGTATATATTTTAGTGTTAAGTTTGTTATTGTGTCTGCCTTTTATATCATCATTACTTTTGTTTTATCCAGATTTATTACCATGTTGTGCTTGCTTAGTTCCTCATTCCAGATATTCAGATTGTGTTGCATGTCTGCTTAGTTTTTTGCCAAAATTGACAAATTATCTGCAAATACACATTCTACTATTGCCTTTCTTTGTAATTTGTGGTATCCAATTTCCATTTTTTTCGTTCTGTACTTGATATTTTATATTATCTTATCTAGGAATATTATGAATAGAGGTGGGCTTAAAGCTCCTGCTTGCCGCAGTCCTTTTGTAGTTGTAAATTCTTCTGATATTTCATTGCCGGTTCTCATATAATTAGCTGTTTCTCTATATATACTCTTTATAGCTATCAGTAGTTTATTACTTGCTTCTCTTTCTCTTCATATATCCCATATCATTTCCCTCGGTACTCGGTCAAACGCTTTCTCTAGATCTACAAAGGTTGTATACAGTCTGCTATTTTGCCTGAATGTCTTTCTGATTGTAAATATGTGGTCTTGTGTCGATCGTCTCTTTCTGATTCCACTTTGGGCTTCCTCCATAGTTGCATCTGTTACTACTCTAAGTTTATTTTCTAGAATCGCCTCGTAGACCTTTGCTGTTTTGCATAGCAGTGAGATTCCCCTGTAGTTATTGCAGTTCCTGCTGTGTAT
This sequence comes from Harpalus rubripes, assembly GCA_963082715.1. Lineage (NCBI taxonomy): Eukaryota > Metazoa > Arthropoda > Insecta > Coleoptera > Carabidae > Harpalus > Harpalus rubripes. Next base: position 34,699,332 of record OY720448.1, on the reverse strand, counting down.
TGGGAATATGACCGCTTTTCTCCAGTCGTCGGGTATTTCTCTTTTGTCCCAGATTCTATTTAGCATTTGTAGTAAAAATTTTCCGCCTGCTTCACCCATATATTTTAGTTGTTCTGTTCTGATGGTGTCATGTCCTGCTGCTTTACCATTTTTTAATTTTTTGAGTACTTCTCTTAGCTCTGCTTCCGATATTTCTTCTGTCTCCTCGTATTTGCTTGTGCTTACTTCTTCTTTGTTTGTTGATTCCGCTTCTTCTCTTTTTTGGTTTAAATTCCCTCTAATAGTTCTTGGAAGTGCTCTTTCCATCTTGACATTATTTTGCGCTCTTCGTTCGGTATCTTCCCTTGTTTGTCTCTTAGCTGGTGCAGCGTTGTTTGCTTTTCTTTCCTACAGCTTTTAAGTGTTCTATAAAATAGTTTCTGGTTTTCTTTAAAGTTGTCCTCTAGAGTATTTCCGAATTTTCCCATGTCTTTAATTTTTTAATCGCTTCTTTTACTTTTTTCCTTTGTCTCTTGTACTCTTCATAGTTACAATTTGTTTCTAAATATTTCCTCCAGCATAGTTATTTCTTTTTTATTTCTTGTTTAACTTCTTCATTCCACCAGTGAGTTTGTTTTCTATTGTGTAGGTTTCTGGTTACGCCGCATGCTCTTTTTGTTGCTTCTATTATTATATACCTGAACTTTTCCCACATTTCTTCTATATCGTTTCTGTTGCATCTGTCCGGGGTTTTCTGCTTTTTATTAATTTTTGGCTCGTACTCTTTAGTTTTTGGTATCAATCCATTTTCCAGCTTGTTCCAGACGTATACTTCGTCATCTATTATAAATTTTTGGTAACCAACTTTAATTTTTTTTCCTTGCCTTTCTCTGTTTTCGCTGTCTCTTATTTCTTTTTCGATTTTCCTCTCTTCCCACGTGAGATCATTTTCAATGTATATGTTTGTTTCCCGCAGTTTATTTTTCGCAGTCATTACCTTTTGTTCCTCTACCCAGTTTGGCATTACTGCTAATATAATTTCCGGTCTTAATGTTACTACCTCCTTTACCTCTTCATTTATTTTGAGTTGTTCTTCGAATAGTCTTTTTACTTCTTTTCTGGTTTCTTGGGTGCAATTTATTGCTTTTATTATTATGTTGTTCTTCTTTTTTTGTTTTTCGTCCTTTTCTATTTTTTTTTCAATTCTATCTATTCGGTCTATCAATATTTCTTTCTCTTTTTCCCAAGCTTTTCCTCTTTTTTCCATTTCTTTTTTAATCTCTTTTACTTCGTTCTTTATATCCTCCATATTTTCTTCCATTTTCATTCTTGCAACATTTTTTTCAGTTCGTCCATCTCTTCGTTATTTATAACAGTATTTTCCTCTCGTCTCTCCTTCTTTTTTTGTTTCCTTAGTTTTTCTTTTACCCTTTTCTTTTGTTCCGGGGATCTCAGTACTTTCTTACTCCTGCTGAATACTTCTTCAGACTCTTTTTTACCTCTTTGTCTCTTTTGATTGTTCGACGTTCGATATTTAATTCAATTTGATGGTATAATATTTTAAGTTTTACTTACATACATACATACATATTATTTAATATTTAACTTTTATTTTAACTTTACCACGGTTGCCAACACTGATTCAATTTATTTCAGCGCGCGTTGTATGAACTATCGCTAGGCCAGCGGTGACCTTCCGCACTTCACTACCACTTTGACACACACTCTTTAACTCCCCAAAAATAGTATTGTGTCCTCTTGCAGGGCGATAAGTCCCGGTAAACGAGCTATTTTATCGGCTTGCACTTCAAACACGTGTACCGCACATGTATGTCAAACTTCTCTAATAACATATAATAACATTAATAACATTAAACGTGAAAAAAATGTTGTGTAACATCGTTTTTTCAAGAAAAAATGTTAAAATCTTCAAATGACGGTACTTCTGGTTGGCCAATGGGTCCGTCCAACTTTTTTTGAATTTTTTGTATGTTACGAAGAATTTAAAAATAGAAGTTCCGTATTTTTTATTTACTTGATATTACGTTTAATAACGACTAAAATAATTATTAAAGTTTTAGCGCGAAAGTTCTGACGTTAGCGTCACTCCGTCATAAGTAGAGAGAACCGACATACGTTACCATTAATATGGCAATATACAATAAATGTTGCATGAATAAAAATACGCATCCATTACAAACTGTGATCAAAAATCTTTAGAGATAATGGTAATAAAGTAAGCCAGAAAGTTATTATATCATTTCAAAATATATATTTGTTTGATTTACTTACATGAATAGGTACCTATAGGAGTAGTGTTAAATGTTAATTTATGTAAAACTTCGATAGTACATATTATATATGAATAAAAATCGAGTAAGTAAAATTATTAATTTTTACTCGTTTTCAAAATCAAGTTTATTATTCGCTTTAATTAATGTGACATTAATAAGACTTTATTTAATATAATATTGAAGTTTTCATACTCACCTAGTGCCATTATTATAATTAAAATAGTATGTAAACTATTTTCTATTTATAATTAAATACAACAAAGACAGTATTGATTACAATAATCAAAGCATAGTTCATAATAAAAAGTAATCCAACATTTAGATTACTATTTACTAAATGATTACAACAATGACAAGTATTGAGATTACATAAGGTAAAACATAAATTATAATATAAATTTATTTAATAAGTAAATTTTCATTTGATCTTAATAAAAAAATACTCGGATATATTAAATATGTGTTTGTTAGAGTATGTGTAAAGCCAATTGCGAATTTATAAGCAAAATATGCATGGTCCACTTTATAGTGACATTTTCACAGGGAAACTGGACTACTGTAATGACGCTGACGTCACAACATGGCGACCATTTTACGCTAAAAACTTTAATTACA